>ML794462.1:64322-114712 GCA_009831015.1 Picea engelmannii | reverse complement strand
GATAACACCAACAACATCATCAAATTTTAAAGTATTTGAACCAGAGACAGAGTTACTTACAACCATGACCAAGCTGTTCCAGCTTTCTGGCAATGAGCACAATATTAGAAGAGCCCTGACCTCATCATCAAAGTCCACTTTTATAGAACTTAGTTGATTAGTAACTGTATTAAAATCATTTAAATGATCTACAACAAACCCACCTTCCGACATCTTCATATTAAATAATCTCTTCATTAGAAATACCTTATTGGATGTCGAGGGTTTTTCATACAATTTGACCAATGCGTCCATCAAACCCTTCATTGTCTTTTCTTTGGAAATATTGAAAGCCATCGACGTTGCCAGGCTCAGCTGTATCGTTCCTAGAGACTTTCTGTCAAGAATCTCCCATTCTTCGTCCTTTGTAGACGCCGACTTCTTTTCTATTCCGCCCAATGGTAGGAATAGATCCTTCTGATATAAATAGTCTTCCATCTGCATCTTCCATAACTAGTAGTTTTGGCCGTTAAATTTCTCGACCCTAAACTTTCCATCTTCCGACATTTCTCCCACTTGAACCAAGAACCCTCTTTTCCTGCGAGTTACCTTTCACTTTGATACCAGTTGTTAGAAAAAACAGAACCGTGGAGCAATAAAATAAAACAAATGTGGAAACAAAACACAGAAGATACACAATACAATAGAGACACAGATTTACGTGGTTCACTCAGTGTGGGCTACGTCCACCAGAGAAATTGCCAGGTCCTTCATTTATTATTATCTAGCATATGAAGGGATACAACCTACAACAAACCCGTTGTAACTTCCTCTTCTTTCTCTCACAGTCTCCTATCTTAGAATACAGTATCTGCCATCAACCATAGCCGCAATACATTTCCCTCTTGAAAGAGGGTTTCCTTCTAGGGCAAAAACCCTAACATAATTTCTACTGTTAGATCTGCGACCTTATAATGAACGGTTCAGATTTACAATGAAATTACAATATACATTTACAAGGCAATTTTTGCTTCGGGGGCTTCGCCCCCAGACCCCCCAGCTGGGGGGATAGCCCCCCCAAACCTCGCAGAGGGGGTACCCCCCCTCTACACTCCCTCGCATGGAAGAGTGTACATACTTCTGGGGTGTAAATATTTCATGGGGTATAAACACGGTTGAAAGTAAAAGACCTCTGAATCAGGAAGATAATCAGGCTCCACAACCAACACCTATATCTACAACCAAGTATTCTGCAAGAAACAAAGAAAATAAATTAACATAAATAGGGTAATAACTACAACATCTAAACTATCTACAAGAGATCTTCAACTAATCTTAAATGAAAAAATAATTATAAAGCATGTGGCACGATGTATGTGTGGCTTCAATTAAGCTTAAATGAAAAAATAATTATAAAGCATGTGGCATGGTGTATGCATGAATTGTAATTTCTACTAGTCTGTGGCTCCCCTATGCTTTGCAATTGAAATGATTGTGTCAAAAGAAATGATTACAACATTATCATAGCAACACTACTCTAATAGACTGGGTTAGAAATTTAATTATACCATACATACATGGCCACAACTTGCAAATGAAATAGAACAAAGTAAAATTCGAATGATAAAATAGATAAACAAATACAAACTAATATATGTACAACAAAGTGAATATAAATTTCATCTATAGATCCACATCTCTTGTTATCTAGAGTGGGCCCCCTCTAGAGAGCAGGGAGTTGGGATCTATTACAACGACATTAGCCACTGAAAATCAGAACTCACACACTCAAGAAATAGCCAACAAATGTTGTAGATTTTGAGCACTCTGTCCATTATTTAGAAATCCCAATTTTTATATTGTATATCTACTCAAAAATACTCTCTCCCTCTGCCAGCAAAGGCATTCTCATTACAATATATATATATATATATATATATATATATATATATATATATATATATATATATATATATATATATATATATATATATATATATATATATATATATATATATATATATATATATAATGAGTTACATCTAAAATTAGCATGTAAAGAACAGATAAACAATAGTTCAAACTATATTAAAATCCTATGAAAACAATCCCCTGTCTCCTCATCTCATTGGCCAATAGAAAGGGGCTCCAACTCAATACCAGAATCATTTCAGTTTATTGCTCGAACCCACTTGTGTTACTGGATGGAAATCGGACCATGTTTTGTCAAAACTGGAGCTATTGGGTGCTTCACATGGGTCGATCCATGAATAGAGAACAAAACTAGATGAAATTGATGCATGAGATGCTTGGATGTGGTCTAGGAGGTTGGGTTTTGTCTAAAATTAGCTAGAGAGATTCATGGAGGTGGTTCAAAACGTTGTAGTCCCTTTGTTCTTCATTAATTCGATGCCAAGTCATGAGAATGCAGGAACTTCATTTATTCCAATCCGTGTGAGGTCAATATACTCTAAGATCACTATTTTAAACAAGGATGTGTGGCAGCACAATCCCTGCCAACGAGATTAGAAAGAAAATTGTGGAAAATGGGGTCGAATTGTAAATGAAAAGAAGTGTTGGATGAAAAATGTATATCTGGGAGAATCAACATATCATTGGTTTATAGTGAAACTCTTCCGCCCAGAACGAACTAATTTGGAACTATGGAATTCCTACTTTCACGCTACAAAGTGGCTATTGTGTTCAGCGTCAGTTTCTTTTCTGAAACTCCTTTTGGTCTTGTCATGACTGCCATCACCGAGCCAGGAAGTTCCGTCTGTTATGGTCGATTTCAATTTGGGCGCGGGAGTGGGAAGATTCTTTGCATTGCCACCATCCATTGTCATATCATCATCCATCAAATCATCTTCTTCTGGCTCGAAAATCATGGCATCAACTTCTGCGACAGCCATGAATGCAACTGGGCAGGTTCTCTAAGCAGCCAGGATTGCCTTCAAATTTTTTGTCTTGAAATATATCTCTCACTATACCAAGGGACCATCTCCTTTTTTGCTCCTTGGCGGAGGGAAATGAATAGTAAGAATATGCCCTGGAATAGTGCAAACTCTGGCCATTATGCCCCAATGTGTTTATTGTATCTGGAGACAATTGCTGCCAAAAGTTATTAAGAATTTTCGTTTGCTCGAGACGATTTTCGAAATAAAAATCGGGGAGGGATAATATAACCCTCCACAAATTATGGTTTAATGTGTATTAATGGAATATCTCCTTGAGCCTTTCGCTAATCAATGACAATCTCCAGGGTTCGTGCAGAATGAGTTGTCAGCATCGCAGGTCACTAATTGCACAATTAGAAAAAAGTGCGAAGGTGGCGGTGATGATGAAGAGAGATGAAGAATTAGAAATTTCTTAAAAGCACCAACCCGCCGACGCACAAAAAAAATATTGCATGGCCTTTGAAATGAATACTTGGAAAGGATAACATACTTGTGCGCAAATCTTAGTTTAATTCGTAGTAATGACAAATCTTCTCTGGATTTGCGGACATTAATGACAATCTTAACGGTTTCTGCAGGATGACTACTAGCATTAAATCTTAATTATTGCATATCTGGAAACAAGTACGAAGGCAGAGGTGATGGTGAAGCTGATTCCAAGAAATACTAAAGTATGGAAAGAGATCGGGCGGGTTACAAAAGAAAAATGGTAGAAGATATACCCAGGAGAAGTGAAGGGTCGATGGTCATATTGCATCTCAGTGACAGATATCGATCGTCAATTTGTATGTCACAGAATTTGTAAATTGATAAGCGGACCTGCGGGCTGGCTGGCTCAACATTGAACTTTCATTGTTCCATGTCCTCCAAATAGCACTCGAAGTTCTGTGATATACAGATTGATAAATGGACAGGGATGGCGGGTTCAAGATTGCCATTGTTTATGGATGGAAATCACTATCAACTATATAACATATCTAAAAACATTATTTTCAATACTAAAGTATAAATATTACATATTGATATTGCAGAATTTGATTAGACGAGAAAGTTTGTACAATCTAATCGGGCGAGTTATTTAAAAATTTTCTGACAAACGAACAATACATAGTAAACATGTACTTTTACAAAGTATGGACATGATATTTTATAGAGCATATGTGGATCCCTAATTCCATACTTAGGCACTTTTTCGATTGCGGGTTCTCGGCCTGGCGGGATGAAAATTGAGCCTCTATTGTTCTATGTCCTACAAATAGCACCCACACTTCCGCGATATACAAATTAACAGGAGGACTTTCGGGTTGGTTGGTTGAACATTGCACTTTTATTGTCCCATAGCGATTCCGTATTAATTCCATATTTAGCCACTTTTTTGGATCGGGGGCTCTCGGGCTGGCGGGCAAAAAATTGGGGCTCTATTGTTTCACGCTCTACAAATAGCACCGACAATTCCGCGATATACAAATTCACAAGTGGACCTGCGGTAAATTATTAATGTTAAATATTGATATTGCATAATTTAATTAGACGAGAAAGTTTGTACAATCTGGTCGGTCGAGTGATATAAAAGTATTCTGACAAACGAGCAATACATCGTAAACATGTACTTTTATAAAGTATGGACATGAGATTTTATAGAGCATATGCGGATCCCTAATTCCATACTTAGGCACTTTTTGGATTGTGGGTTCGCGGCTTGGCAGGCTGAAAATTGTGTCTCTATTATTCTGTGTCCTACAAATAGCACCCAGACTTCCACGATATAAAAATTGACAGGAGGACTTGCGGACATGAGTCTCTATATAAAGTATGGACATGATATTTTATAGAGCATATGCGGATCCCTCATTCCATACTTAGGCACTTTTTGGATCGCGGGTTCGCAGCCTGGCAGGATGAAAATTGAGTCTCTATTGTTATGTGTCCTAGAAATAGCACCTGCAACATACAAATTGATAGGCGGACTTGCGAACATGAGTCTCTATATAAAGTATGGACATGAGATTTTATAGAGCATATGTAGATCCCTCATTCCATACTTAGGCACTTTTTGTATCACGGGTTCGCAGCCTGGCGGGCTGAAAATTGAGTCTCTATTGTTTCGTGTGCTATAAATAGCACCCATACTTCCATGATATACAAATTGACAGGAGGACTTGTGGGCTGCTTGGTTGAAAATTTCATTTTTATTGTCCTGTAGCGATCCCGTATTAATTTCATATTTAGCCACTTTTTTTTATCGGGGGCTCTCGAGCTAGCTGGCTGAACATTGCACTTTCATTGTTCCATGTCCTCCAAATATCACTCGAAGTTCCGCGATATGTAGATTGACAGATGGACTCCAAGGTTGGAGGGTTCAAATTTTCCATTGTTTACGGATGGCAATCCCTATCAATTATCTAACATATCTAAAAACATTATTTTCAATACTAAATTATTAATATTACATATTGATATTGCAGAATTTAATTAGACAACAAAGTTTTTCCATTCTGGCAGCCTTGCAGGGTTTGGGTCCAGCGGCGGTGGTTGGAGCTTTTCTTTTTTCTTTTTTTTTTGGATCATTATTGTTTTTTGGGGGTGCTTTACGGTATTCAGCCCCTGCACCCACGAGTCGACATGCAGTTGTGTTATTTTCCCTGTCTGTCAAGGTTGATATCTGTTATTCTATGAGATTTTGTTGGTGCTCCAGTCCTGCCATGAAAGAAAAAAGTTGCATGCAAAATTGTTCGAGGATTACATGTGAAATTACTATAAGCTATAATCTATAATAAACTAATTACTATATATAGTCCCAAAGGTAAAGTATGGACATGAGATTTTATAGAGCATATGTGGATCCCTCATTCCATACTTAGGCACTTTTTGGATCGCCGGTTCACGGCCTGGCGGGCTGAAAATTGAGTCTTTATTGTTCTGTGTCCTACAAATATCACCCAGACTTCCATGACATACAAATTGACAGGCGGACTTGCAGACATGAGTCTCTATATAAAGTATGGACATGATATATTATAGATATGTGGATCCCTCATTCCATACTCAGGCACTTTTTGGATCGCGGGTTCGCGGCCTGGCGGGCTGAAAATTGAGTAAAAATAGCATCTAGACTTCCGCAATATACAAATTGACAAGAGGACTTGCGGGCTTCTTGGTTGAACATTGCATTTTTATTGTCCCGTAGATATCTCGTATTAATTCCATATTTAGCCACTTTTTTTTATCAGGGGCTCTCAAGCTAGCTGGCTGAACATTGCACTTTCATTGTTCTGTGTCCTCCAAATACCACTCAAAGTTCCACAATATGCATATTGACAGGAGGACTTGCGGGTTGCTTGGCTGAACATTGCATTTTTATTGTCCCGTAGCGATCTCGTATTAATTCCATATTTAGCCACTTTTTTTATCAAGGGCTCTCGGGCTGGTTGGCTGAACATTGCACTTTCATTGTTCTATGTCGTCCAAATACCACTCAGAGTTCTGCGATATGCAGATTGACAGATGGACTCCAGGGCTAGTGGGTTCAAATTTTCCATTGTTTACGAATGGCAGTCCCTATCAATTATCTAACATATCTAAAAACATTATTTTCAATACTAAATTATTAATATTACATATTGATACTACAGAATTTAATTAGACGACAAAGTTTGTCCATTCTGGTGGGGCGACTGATATAAAAGTTTTCCAACAAACAAGCAATACATAGTAAACATGTACTTTTATAAAGTATGGATATGATATTTTATAGAGCATATGCGGATCCCTCATTCCATACTTTGGCACTTTTTGGATCGCGGGTTCTCGGCCTGGCGGGCTGAAAATTGAGCCTCTATTGTTCTGTGTCTTATAAATAGCACCCACACTTCCGCGATATACAAATTGACAGGAAGACTTGTGGGCTAGTTGGCTTAACATTGCACTGTTATTGTCCCGTAGCGATTCCATATTAATTCCATATATAGCCACTTTTTTGGATCGGGGGCTAGCGGGATGGCGGGCTGAAAATTGGGTCTCTATTGTTCCGCGCTCCACAAATAGGACCCACAATTCCACGATATACAAATTGACAAGCGTACCTGCGGGCTAGCTGGCTCAACATTGAATTTTTTTTGTTCTATGTGCTCCAAATAGCACTTGTAGTTCCGCGATATACAGATTGATAGATGGACTCCAAGTAAATTATTACTGTTAAATATTGATATTGCAGAATTTAACTAGATGAGAAAGTTTGTACAATCTGGTCAGGTGAGTGATATAAAATTATTCTGACAAACATGCAATACATAGTAAACATGTACTTTTATAAAGTATGGACATGAGATTTTATAGAGCATATGCGGATTCCTCATTCCATAATGAGGCATTTTTTGGATCATGGGTTTGCAGCCTGGCAGGATGAAAATTAAGGTTCTATTGTTCTGTGTCCTACAAATAGCACCCAGACTTCTGCGATATACAAATTGACAGGCGGACTTGCGAGTTGGTTGGCTGAACATTGCACTTTTATTGTCCCGTAGCGATCCCGTATTAATTCCATATATAGCCATTTTTTTTTATCAGGGGTTGTTGAGCTGGCAGGCCGAAAATTGGGCCTCTATTGTTCCATGCTCTACAAATACCACCCACAATTCCGCGATATACAAATTGACAAGCGGACCTGCGGGCTGGCTGGCTCAACCTTGCACTTTCATTGTTATGTGTCCTCCAAATAACATTCGAAGTTCCACGATATACAGATTGACAGATGGACTTGAGGGCTAGTGGGTTCAACTTTTCCATTGTTTACAGATGGTAATCCCTATCAACTATCTAACAAATCTAAAAACATTGCTTTCAATAGTAAATTATTAATATTAAATATTGATATTGAAGAATTTAATTAGGCGAGAAAGTTTGTACAATCTAGTCGGGTGACTGATATAAAATGTTTTCCGACAAATAAGCAATACATAGTAAACATGTACTTTTAGAAAATATGGAGAAGAGATTCTATAGAGCATATGCAGATCCCTGATTCCATACTTAGGCACTTTTTGGATCACGGGTTCTCGACCTGGCGGGCTGAAAATTGAGCCTATTTTGTTCTGTGTCCTGCAAATACCACCTAGAGTTCTGCGACATACAAATTGACAGATGGACTTGCGGACTCCACAACTGGCGGGTTCAAGATTGCAATTGTTTAGGGATGGTCATCCTATCTAACTTTATCTAAAAACATTATTTTCAAATACTAAATTATTAATATTAACTACTGATATTGTACAAGTGAATTACATTAAATTATTAAAGGATGTTAAATCGCTTATTTTTTAAAAAATGAAGGAAACAAAATACAGTTTTTAAAAAAATCTATCACCACAAGTGTAACAAGGACCAATTTGAATTTAAAGGCCTCTTGTTCATTTCATAGCACAATTTCACTCCGCACAGTATATATTCGTTGATTTAAAATTATTCCAGGATATTAATTTTACCAAGTTCATTAAATAAGCAAAAATGCCAAAACAACGACGAATTTGAATGTTAAGAGCCTCTTGTTGATATGATAGGACAGTTGCACTTCGCACACCATATATTCATTGATTTCAAATTATTTCATAACAATAATTTGAACAAGTTCATCGATCAAGGAAATCCGCTAAAGCAAGTCCCATAGTACATTTGCGTCATAGTGGCATAGAAATTATCAGGCGGATCTTGGCTAAAAAATTCAATTATATTGTTCTGGGTCCTCCAAAGAACAGTTGGAATTCCGCGGTATACAAATTGACAGACAAATCACATAACCAAGAACCAACCATACTTCAAACAGGTCGCAAGCAAGTTCCCAGAAGGTTCCACAAAGCAGAACCTATCGACCTTTGCACCAAACAATTTGATATACAAAGAAAAGGCATCGGTGCATTCGTTTTCTCTTGCATCTCGTATATGTTCCCAGTAGAAAATAACCGGGCCCATGGAATATATGGGGATTTCTACCATGTTAATCTTATGCCCGTGCAATCCCAACTAGCCAAGTCCAACGAACATTCATTTGGATGTTGAAAAAATATTACAGAGACACATGAGGTATTTTCGTTTCCTGCCAAAGTTTGATATTTGTTTTTTTCCCCTTCTTCAGCCGATATGCAAAATTGCATTGTCCTCATTTAAGGTGAATTTTCTATGTATCCAAAGCTCCCGTAGCATGTAGACATTGCTTGCCTTTTTCTGTAGATACGTTTCATACGACAACTCTGCCAACTTAGCAAGCACATTTTGTAACAGAGGTTGCCTAACCGTACAATGCATGGTTGTGTTGCCCACGGTTCGGATAACAACATTGACGCAATGTCCATATATATATGGACATTTTTCACTGCATCGCAGACAATCAATCGTATCATCACTTATCAAAGCGGAGGCAAAAGCAGCAGAGTTGCATTTTTCACATACAAGTTCAAAGGGGGTGGAGTACACATTGGTTGCAACTAAAAGACCTTCAACCTGGGAACGCAAGCAAAGGGATTAATACATTGAACAATATAATACACAACTGCACCCCTTCTCCCCTTTAAAAAAAAAATAAAAAATTAAACGAGCGCAGGAGTTTGTTGAAGGCAATTTCTATAACCAAAGTGAGGATGATTTTGTGGATGTATACGCACAACAGTTGTAGAACTAGCTAGTTTCTTCAGATCCTCTACTATATCTGCTTGCAACTCTATTACAAACGTTGCTTGGGTTGTCCGAAAGATCCTTTCTCTAGCATCCCTCTTCTTTGTTATATTTTTGAACAACATAAGTGGAATCTTCCCTCTATGCAATTGTTGTTCCATTGACGAAAACAAATCTGAATACATATCGAACAATTGTCGCTGCAACATGGAACAGTTCAATATTTGTGAAACTTATCCGAGATACATTCACATGCCAAAGTAAAGGAAAAAATTGAATATGAAAAGTGGTATCATTGCCTTGTCGTTGTCCGACTCCCCATCCTTTATATGGAGAATGTGTTGTGAGCCAAATTTTCTCACCAGTGTGACAGCTGCCCCAATCATTTTGATCGAGTAAATATCAATGATCTGTGCAAGCTGGCTCATAGTTGAGTCCGGGATGAAATGATATTCTGAACAAACAACAAGAATTTTTTCCACAATGCTTGTTTCGTTGAGCGAAATAATTCGATCGCAATCACCACGGTCATATAGTGTTTTGGGTAATATATTAAAATTTTTAATGGATATCCCATTACGCGGCAATATCTTTTCTGCATGTTTCTAAACAAATTGTAGAGGAACAGTCAATGTCACTGTCATTATGGCCTCCTTGTCTGTCATGTCAGCATGCATAATGGATCTACTTTTGTTTTCCTTGTCCAAGTAGGTGCTATAGACAACCATTATGTCCCCGACGAACACTTGTCTAGTTCAACGATTGTTCAAGCCCTCTATTGACAGTACTTTGGATGTCAAAACTCTAGACCTGATGACATTTTTTGAAAAGGAAAACTAAAGTAAACGGTAGTGTGCTACAAGTACATGCATAGTTTTGATGAACTATGGAGCCAGAGTTTCGCAACCACACCTCTTAGTCTGCAAAACATGCAGCACGTTCGACGGCTCGTTTGTACTTGTTGATACTTCTTGCAAGCTGCAAACCATGCATTGCAGATGACATGAGCATATCCACCATGCCATAGATGAATATATACCCCAAGATATTTGTTTGGTAAACATAGTAAGAGCATAGCATATGCATTTTTACCTTTGGCCTTGTCGATCTGCTGATGTCTAGGATGACTGACTGCTCATGCCCGTGTCACTAGTCCAACTTTTTCTAATGCAAGCATGTGCAGATGAACATCAGGACTAAACAAGCATATGCATTGTATATTGTCCATCTGAAGGACCAAATAACTGTAAAACTTTGTGCATCTGATTTTTTTAACTGGAGAAATGTTTAACAGTAAACAGGGCGTGAGCGCAGGGCACCATGGCCAATCTATATATCGTGGACCCCCGGAAGCCAGGGGAGAAATCTTCAACCTGCCATCCTGGCACCCACAATCGAGAAAGTGGGTAACTATGAAATAAGGTAGAAGCATGACTACATATGTGAATCCGTTAGTCTGCCAACCGACGCACGAAGGAATTTTTGGAAAGCACACTAGGCAAATGAATTAGAAAACAAAAGGGATAATAGAAAATGGAAAAAGTAGAAATAGGGAGGGCAGAAAGGCCCATTACTGCGAAGTCATCGTTTTCAAGTCTAAAATTATATGCCCCCACCTGGTTTGTATATTTAATTTACCATCACACTTGGTATACCTTTTAGAATATTGTACCACAGAACCCTTTGTTGTTGCATAGAACAATTCATCTCCCTGTCCAAGCAACCTGTTTTTTCCAAGGCAGCAACACCGAATATGCAATGGACACGAAGGCAAGTTAGTATGAAGACAGACATCTAAAAGAAAAAGAAATAGGTATGTTCACCTGCCAAAGAGTCCATCGTCCTGTCCACCCATTATGTTTGTTTAGATGCAACAATGCAGCGAAAACACAACGGACATGAACTAGCTTAGTATGCAGGAAGGAAGGTATGTAACCAAGATAACTTACCATGTAGGAAGGCAAGCAACTAGTTTAACACATATACAAACCATAAATGAAATACAAAACAACACAATATGAAACAACAGTACAAGCATGCACCTTTCTATATCCTCTTCAACCAATGCAGTTAAGGCTCCCTTGTTTTCTCCAACTACTCTATTTGTTTCAATGTGGGAACACACAAAATACAATGAACATCAATGGAAGCTAGTATTCACCGCAGAACAAGCAATATGTACATACAGTAAAAATGAATCAACGAATAGTCTAGAAAGGCAGAAACATGAACCTTTGCGCTTCTCTATCCGTCATTGTAAACGTGTAAATTCTTTTCCTTACCCAAAACATATTACAAGGCACAAAAAATCACGCAATTGCATGGCCACAACTAAACAAATTCTAGATTTCCCTGGCAATTTATCTAGATATGCTTCCACTGATGGAAATACATGTTCTTTATCCTCTACACAAACTGTTGTGCCCACGATACAAGTTTTCGGTTTTTCGTGGCAAACCACCCAGACATGCTTCTAGACATCCAAATATAATCTAACAGAATCTTTGTTGCACATATCATATCTTAAGCACAACACAAATTGTATTGTGCGCACACCAGTCTATGTAGAGGTGAAAAAACATGTAATTTCATATTCACACATCTGACCATACATGGTTTATAAATGTATCCTGCATACATATGATTTATTCCAACAAAAAACAACGGATATTGTAATTTCACATGTAATCCTTGAACAATTTTGCATGCAACTTTTTTCTTTCATGGCAGGAATGGAGCACCAGCAAAATCTCATAGAATAACAGATATCGGCCTTGGAAGACAGGGAAAATAACACAACTACATGTCGACTTGTGGGTGCAGGGACTGAATACTATAAAGCGCCCCAAAAATACAATAATAAATAAAATAAAAAAAGCTCCAACCACCGTCGTTGGACCCAAACCCTGCAAGGCCGAATCAAACAAAAGAAAACAGCAAGCACCAAACCAGCAAGAAAGCACGAACAGGCCAAACTGCACCCCTAGGGCCCCAAAGCGC
Organism: Picea engelmannii; assembly: GCA_009831015.1. NCBI lineage: Eukaryota > Viridiplantae > Streptophyta > Pinopsida > Pinales > Pinaceae > Picea > Picea engelmannii. The sequence continues at coordinate 102,113 of ML794462.1, read as the reverse complement.
AAACTCGAGCCAAACAAACCTAACCAGCAACCCACGAACCAACAATAACCATTGAGCCAATGAACAACATATGTATCTCCAATGATTACGAAACTGCAGCCCAAGTACAGAAGGAACCAGAAACATACAAGGAGCATACGACTACAAATAAGCAAACATTCTTACTTGCAAACTGCAAACACTCAACATCAAACAAAGAATACAAAATGAAACTATGGCATTGAAACTTACTCTAAAACAATGAAATGCAGAAACGCAGGTCGAATCGCGAGAGTAACAACAACAAGCAGCAACTGACAAACCAGCGAAGAAGAAGCACTCACCGAACCAGTAAACAATGTATGTAGCTTCAATGATTACGAGGATAAAACATACAATGGCAACAACCAACAAACCAATGAAAAAGAAGCACTCACCGAACCAGTAAACAATGTATGTAGCTTCAATGGAAAAACAAGGATGAAACATACAATGGCTATTGAACTGGCGGTGGACAAACAAGACTGTGCAAATTCACTGTAACTGTATAGAAAATTTCAAGGAAAAATGTACTCTGAGAAGCGTATTTACATAAACATTTAAGACTGTCAGGTTGTCTAAGGACCTCGCGATATGCAAACATTTAAGCTATCAGGGGTGTTGGAGGACGTCGCGTCATGTAAACATTTAAGTTGCCAGGCGTATTGAGGCATCTTGGAATAAGTGTCAATACATTTCAACAAATATACATCCGCCAAAGACGCTATAAACTTTGAAATTCTCAATCACTACAAATCTTGGATATCAAAACATTTCAATATGCTTAGTACATATCAAAACTTACGGATATATCCAACTAGCAGAAAATGCTAATACAAACATTCAAACTAATGCTAGCATTAATCCACCTTCAAGCAATATAGAGGAAAAATATATGATTCAAAAATACTGTCTACGAGAAAAAGTTTGGATATGTTACCATATAATACATTGGGAATAGCGAAGCCAACAATAAGACCTCCAATCTCTTATCCAATCAGATCAATACATATATGTTACTTTTTATTATATAAAAATATATGCTTTTAATTCCATAGCTCCAACAATAGATATTGTGCAAATATTTCGGGTCAAAGGACAAACTAATATGTAGTCAACGAACTATCGATAGCTATAGTCCCTCTATGCCTACGACAGGGACTAATAAAAAAGTACCTAAAGATCAATCCATAATGATTAACAAGCCAATTATTAATTAATTAACCATTTTATAATCATTAGGGATTTTAAGTATAGGGAAAAGGACTTTTAGGTTAAAAATAGGGAGGCTCTTCATATCCCCAAGTTAAAGATGTTGCATGTCCTCATGCAAACTGCAACCCACCTTTGTGTATAGCCTCTTAGTCAGATAAACTTATACTGACAATTTGATTTACCCCTCCTTTTTTCCGTTGCAAAGCATTAAAATCATGTCCTTTCATAAAAGAAAGATGTAACTTTCAGATCTAATGTTACAAAGCGTTCCAATGACTAATGGTCAAGTTTTGGAAGGCAAGTATGGATATGGGAGGCACGTGGCCTTACCATCACAACCAATTCTTGACAAAAGAAATAGTTGTTGCAAGTAATAAATGTCTTTGTCTTTCAAAAACCCCTTTACCATATGGACACTTTTCCTTTCGTTCCAACAGTTTCATTAGACTGAAGATGGATGTATTTCTCCTCCAAAGAACTCTGGAAAAATTGATTTTGATTAAACAATAATTGCTTTCTGGATATAATTTACAATTCCTCCCATTAGGAATGCTACTTCTTTTAGACTGTTGCCAATCCAGCTTCTAAACCAATGATCTTTTCCTCTTAGCTGAAACTCCAAATCTGCCACCTTATGGCTTGCACTACGAAGAAGATTCTGTAGCCTTGCAATTTCAGTCTTCGAAAGCTCCCGACTCCTTGTGGTTGTTCCACTTCAACCTCTCTTGAACATAGTTTTTCTTGTAGAAAAAGCCTAGAAATTAAGGTTGCATCTTTAAGCTCATCTTGTAGTTCAAAGAAGTGCTCCCTGGCCTCTGGAGACCAATGCTCCAACTGATAAGTTTTTTTCTTCTCTGAGGACTTTGTAGACGTTGAAGAGACTGAAAAACAATATCTGTTCCTCTTGGAGCCAAAGGAAAAGAATTGTAACCACGAGGATTTGCAAGAGTTCATTTTCATGTGTCTTGGCCCAATTCATAATTCCTTCATTCCCAAAGTTGTTTTCTTACCTAGAACGTAATCTTCGTAGTTGTGGCTTCCAATGAAGAGGTTGGCAACATAATTCACAATTTGGATGGACCATAGCAAGCTTCTATAGGGGATTTGTAGCAACCACTATAGGTATGATAAATATCCATTTTCTCTCTAATTCTGATCTGGGTATTGGATATTTTTGGTGGGTGTGTTTGTTTCACTATGATGCTTCTCTCCTCCAAAAATCACAGATACCCAGTTTTCCAATCTCAAGATATAAGCAAATCACCACCGGAGTCAATATGTAATTTGAAAACCACTTCAACTTGTCAACTTTGATCATATTTGTATGCCTGGGATTCCTTTTATCACTGGTTGACGCCTGAGCCTTTGCTGGTTGAATATCCTCTTCCATTTCTTCAGCTTCAGATTGAAAGTTTGATATTCCCCCTTCCAAAACCTGATCATATTGGTTTGCATCACGGTCATTTATATCAGATTCTTGTGCAAGTCCCTTTCCTTTGTTATCCCTTCGTGATGACGCTACGTTCTCATTTGTGGCAATGATGCTACTGTTTTGTTGCCAAAATCGTGTCTGGAGCTATCTGGGTAGTGGTGCTACGACGTTGCCCTCGAAATGATGTTACCATTAAAAACAATGCTGACTGTTGTGATAACGATGTGGTTTGGCAGTGATCTCAATGATGTAACCCTCGCATCCACATCCAAGCCAACACGTTGAGTTTGAATAGCGATTTGGCTCCAAAATGGCAATCAAAACAATCACTCTTTGTTATAATTCGTTTTAGTTCAGATGGCTCCAATCCAACCTGAAATTGTCAACGTGCATGCTATTTTAACCTTTCTACGCAATGATCACGATTCACAATAACTTCGTCCTTTGACCTTTCATTAACACTCATAACCGGTTTTTACTCATCATGACAATTCATGTAAAATTCTGATATGCAAAGCATACGTTTTTTAGCTTGCAGAGACTCTATATGATGTTTGTGGGACGATTTCAAAGCAAATTCATGATTATGTGATTGTCATGGACTGGTGAGAACCCCAGGACGCTACCTTCTTGATTACCTAGCACTTATCTCAAACACTTCGGCCAGACTTCCATGTACAATGTTTTCATGTCAATCCTGTAGATTATATGCATGCATAACCCATACATTCCAGAGGTGAAAAGAAGAACGATATCACAAATTCTTAAAAGTAAATGATGCCAATTAGCTCCTGATCATTTCAACTCAACAGAGAATCAAAGGGAAAAGCCTTCAACCATTTGCATCCGGTTGTAAAACACTAAGCCAGAGTATTATCTTTAGAACCTCAGAAATTTAGAGTACAATAAGATCGGTCTAACTGAGCACGAGTCTTGCTTGCCTCTGCAGATCTCATATGATAAAAATAAGGGTGGGCCATTGCTTCTTTTGCAGTTGGCCTTTCTTGGTGATCATATCTAAGCAACTTGTCCAGCAAATCAATAATGGAGATGGTTTCGAAGACCAATTTGTTGAGGTTGGCTTGTTCTTTTGAGACTTGTAGATTTGCTTTTCATGATTGAATATGGTTGCTCTGTAGATATGTAGATATGCCCTGTAGATATGGAATGACTATGATTGCTCTGTAGATATATTTTTCCTGTAGATATGATACATGATATAACCTCTTCTAAGCTCTTTGATGCCTTTTCTGCTTGAAGCCCCTTTATATGCTTGGTAGCCCAAAGAAACTTTCTGCATATTGCTTACTTATAAAAGCATCTCAAGGTATTAAATGCAATGAGTATGGAATCCCTTCCAAACAAATTTCTATTAGAAGTCCCTTTGAGTGGAAGTAAGGATCTTTTGAGGATCACTCTCAAATAAAACTAATAAAAAGGAGTGGATAAGTATGCACCCTTAAATAACTATGAATTATGGGAATGACACTCACAATCCTGACAAAATGGATTTGGTAACACTTATTCTTTAAAAAAAAAATGTCTGGAAAGAAAAGTATATGGATTAATTGGAAAAAGAAGTCTGGAAATGCAAATTATATGGATTATATGGAAAACTTGGCAAAAACGGATGACTTGACACCAAAATAAGATTTGAAATGATTGAAAATGTTAAGCAAACCTTGCAACCAGAAAAAAATAGGATATTTGGAGTGGATGCTACTATTGAGATAGTGACATCATTTATGGGCAGTGCTTATAATAAAATTTTTGAATGAAAACACCAGTCAGATATTATGGTTAAAATTTTGATTTATTGGCTTGAAATATCATTTATGGACTTCCTTATACTTTCAAATTCATAAAGGATTAGAGGTATATGATGGTTACCTGCCAAAACTGGTCCCTTATGCTTCTCTTTGACTTCAACCTCCCTTGTTACTGAGTGAAAGTAAGTTCTTACATGCTCAATCCCTTCTTGGCCTTTAGCTTGTCAAACCCAAATAAGTGTCGATCCTCCAAGCATTTTTAGTGAAGAGTGCAGAGAAGTAATTCCATGAGTGTTGTAGAATGCTTGAATAGTCCATATGACAGTACTGAAAATGTCCAACAGTAAGAAATTTCTCTGAAAAGGATAACTACAGCAAGAAGAAGGTATTGCATTAGATTGTCCTTTTCCCCAACTGAAGATGTTGCACATCCTTGTGCAACACGGTACCCCTATATCTATCCTTCAAAAATATGAAGTCTCATTCAATTCTTAAATTTATGTTGGGAAAGCATCAATTTAAAAAATCAATTCATCATAGCCTCTAGTATTTTAATGCCTCATAAATTTGTTGATATCTTATCTCACAGCCACATGGAGCAGTGTATGCTCCATTTTATGCGCTGCTAGTAGAATATGTAAAATGTTGCGTACATAGTCATGATACTGTCTCTTCATATCTTAAAAACATGGTTGCTACAATGATACTGACTATTTGATGATATCATCTAGAGTTTTGGCAGTTGAAAGTATAATAACACAAAGATAAAAGAAAGTCTATTGAAATTGCCATGAATCCCATGCCAAAACCCTATCAAGTGCTAGCTATAATTAAGAGAGGAGCCATCTGTTGCTATCTAGAACAGGTTTCAAATTCAAGTTGAAAGCACCCATAAGACTGATGGACATATCCTCAATGAGGCTGGTTGGATCTGGTCTCATTCTACTCCAACGATTTCATATATACTGCTATAAGAACCTCAAGATTGTCATAATTGCTACCATATTTTACTGAACAACAAAACTACACCAATGCTATAGAACTTGTTGATCATGCTGAGATATAAGTGTTGATTTAAAGTGTTGATTTAAAATTACACATTGTCTCTTGGCACCATCTCTTTAACGCTGTTCATGTTTTCCATTTGTTGCAATGTATTCTACATTAGCTCTCCTTGTATTGCTGAAAATGGAGGAAATGTATGTTGCAGGGTGGTAAAGATGTAACACCCCCACGCTTTGAGCGAGAACTAAATAAAATTTCTTGTTCAAAGAGACGGATTAGCTCTTCAATTTCCTACTGAAATCCTAATATCTAATCCACGGGCCCTATTGAAACCCCATCAACGCGAACATGCCCAAGGCGCGAGCTTCACCTATGCAACCACAGGTTGTGACCGCACGCCAAAAAAAAGGGCGCTTCGCATTTCGGGACTTCAGGACTTCTGCAAGCGAGTCAACCCTGACTCCTGTTTCCCGAATTCCCGATCTTCGGTTTCTGTCCAAGGCCAAAAATACGGTCCTATGCTATCCCCTCGATCGACGACTGTGATCGTGTCGCAATTTCGCGTATCGGGATAATGAACGTGAGCCATCTCTGACTCTCCGTTCCCCGAAATCCCGGTCTTCAGTAGCTCCTCCCTTCATCTTCCGCCCACATAACCATTTGTCACGACCGGGGGCTTAATCTTCCGAACTCGACGGGACTTCGTGTTTCGCGAAGTTGGAACACAACCAACGCCTATCTTTCTAAAGCTCGAACCCCGAACTCCCGATATCCCTGCGCTCAGATCAACGGTCATGGCCCCCCTGTGATCCGATGGTTCAAATCAAATCGTGAGTTCGAGTCTCGCGAGTTCACAAAACTCTACCCTTTGACTTCCTTCAGCAGCGGGTCAGCGAAACGCTGATCCTTCGCCATGTGTCCTCTGTCGGTGGACAGTTCCGATCACTTCGGGACTTTTAGGACTTTGACGAGTCCACTCTCCCGCCTACACAAGGGTTAAGATCGACGGTCAAGGTAGCTCCCGATGGATCTTGGGACCTACGGTCCCAATTCCATCGCTACTTGCGAAGACTGAAGGGGTCGAGGCATTAACACCTGCGCTCCTCCTCTAGATCCATTAGTCCTGACAAACCTAGGATACTTCCGAAAGGATCTCGTTTGTTCGTCTACCAAACGAAAGGATACTCCCTTTCGATAATTGGACTCGCTATCCTTTTTGAACTTGGGTAACAAAATTCAATCTCTCAGAGATTCAAACTCCCGCGACCCCGAAATCTTCGAGAGCTAACCCTTCTTGGACAGGGTTTCCAGACCCAGGACACATGAACCTTTAGATGGTTCTTGGGCAATTATCCCTAATCTTAGTCGGGTTTTTGGATAAGGGCTTGGGTACTTTTCAAAGTCCCTAGGCTACTGTCCTGAATGAAGTGCCTTCCTAACTCACCGAGTTATGAGCTACGACATTGGGGCAAGGTAACCTCGTGGGTTTATCGTAGCGGTAGCCATACCAAGGAGCTTACTCTGACTCTAAGACATGATGCAATTCCCTGGGGAAGGTGATTTCGGGGGATTAAACTAGAACATCACAAGAATCAGGAAAATGGGATGATTCTCAGTGGAACAGACCCATGCTCCGGACTTACTCGGTTAATACAGAAACTAACTGTGGCATATAAGTGTACACATGCATTCATTATTTCCAATCTAAAATACCAGGAAATCATAGCATACAGAAACCATTTATGGGTGTATAAACATAAGCACGTATCCATGATATTCAATTCAAAATACAAGGAATAAAACACTTATTAGAACCACAAGGTGTGATGCGACTGCTGAGAGGGGTGCTCGTTTCCACCCAACCATAGGCTCAGTCACTCCCAACGGATTTATCACTGACCACCCCCGAGCGTAGACCACGATGCTCTAAGATTCAATCTCTTACTTCCAGCTTAACGAAAGTTAGGGATGAAAGTTACTCTCCTTCTCCCGATACAGAAAATACACCAGGACGAAGGTTACTCGCCTTCTCTTGTCTTGATCCGAGAGTTGAGGTTCTCCTCTGCAATCTCCTCTGCTTCCCCTTTGCCCACACCCACGCTTTATTTCTTGCATCCCCCTGCAAGATTGCGTGTGGCGCAAATTTTCCGTCCGTAGTCAGGTCTGGGAGATTTACGGATGGGCGGTCCGCCCCATCCCCTCATTAACTCTTGAGGAGCCTCCCCACCTACCATCCTGATGAAAATTCATTCCTGGGTCAGAGAGTTGTTTTGGTCTTGAGCAAGTAAAAATCAGTAAGGTACTGGTTCGGTGGAAGTTAACACAACTGTTCCGGGTCCTTTTCACCACCTTTTCATTAGCCATTGTGGTCTCTTTTAACACATCCCCTTCCCAGCAGTCATGTAACACATATTCATAATATAATTTACATTCATCGACCTTTTATACAAAGGTCCATCAAATCAAACATTCACACCTTCGAGTTTCCCATAGTTCCTGGCCAATATAGTTATATTTACAGACTAGGGGAAATAGGGTGTTACAAAAGATGTATTGGGACAACTTGTAAAACCAATTTTTGAACTGTAGTTGCAAAAGAGAGCCTATATAGACGGCTTGTATGTCATAGTTGGCTTGGGAATGACAAGTTGAAGCTCACAATGATGAAACCCTTTATTTTCTTCAAAGTACTATTAGCAAAGTAACAAACTTGTAATGGGTGTAAAATGATCTTAGCAGACCGACAATAGTTATGTGAAGCTATTCCTACAACATTGTTTATGCCTCGTAACATTTTAATTCATAACCAAGAGATTTTCATATTTGAAATATAGTTTGCTTGCAAGAAATGAATTAAAATGATCTTGGAAGACCGACAATAGTTATGTGAAGCTATTCCTACAGCATTGCTTATGCCTCAGAACATTTTAATTCATTTGTTGCAAGCAAATTGTATTTCAATTATGAAAAGCTCTTGCTCATGCACAATGTGTCCATAGGAATAAAATAAGGATTCTCATGGCAATGTCCTTCACAATCATATTGTCATTGGAGGATCAAACATGAACTATCGATAATTTCAAATCGTCAAATCATCGATATGTTTCACAGTTACAACCCTTTGTCCATTCCTTGGATATTCTTCTGATTTTTGCCAAGCCTCTGTTTTGGATGAGTTCCCAGGAAAAAATCTTATTACCAAACCGTGTGAGACAAAGTGTCCTAAGGATTGGGAGAATGAAACTCGAATGTAATGAGAGGTAAGATACATATGCTATAAAAATATTTAAGTCTAGTTTGAAGTAAACTTGGAACAACCAGATTTTCCAAATTGAAACTGTAATGATACCTACAACAAGTTCAGAAGGGATTGGAATGGGTGTGAGGTCAGTAGAGTCGTGATAGAAGTTGTGCAACAAATTACAAGGCTTATACTCAATTATATTCCAAGATCTTTGTAAAGCAAGTTATAGATTGCAGCGTTTGAAAGAGTACAAAAAGGAGATCAATTTTACTAGCTCTGGCTTCCACAAAAATATGACTTTGCAAATGAATCCTAAGAATATTCAGTCAAGGAGAAGTTTAGACCTTACTTGGATTAACCTTGGAATAATCAAGCTCTTATGGTAGTAGAGTAGTCCTCAAATGTTAATCTTGACTAGTGAAGCACCCTTTTAAGTGATGGCTGAGATTAAAGAGAGATCCTTGTTGGCTACAAAATTGGTTCTTCAATTGTAGAGTAGACCACAAACTGTGGAATGTTTTAAACCCAACTAGATTTGGGAGAAATTAGCATATATAAATAGTGTGCTTTAGAGGAGACAGAGTAGATATCACAGTAGCATGCAGGTAGCCAGAAAACTCTGATGGATTGGTAGTGATGAGCTCTTGGAGAACTTTATTCGACAACAACCGAAACTGAAGAGGATTTTATTGGTTTATCTTTTACTTTTTTCTTTTTTTTTCACAAACCTTATCCGCCAGCAAACTGGTTTTCAAACAAGATTTGTCCAACTATTCCCAGAGGGTTTTCACAGTAAAAAAAATTGTATTCCTAAGGAATTCTTGCCATAGACTAGTTTTTAGGCATCCCAAGGTCTGATGGCACCTGAAGCAGGTTTTCACCATCAAATTTTTATTTGGATGAAAGGCAGGTAGCTCAGCTTTGTAAGTGGGCCAAGTTACTTTATTGGGTGGGTTAAAAGTGGGTGGAGCAGAAAGTTATGGATATCTTGCGGAGGAAAGATGTAGGCTAAAGTTATGGTGTGGTAGCAGTGGTTATGGTCAACCACATAAGCAAGAGAGGCTTCATAAAATCCAGCAGGCCACTACTTCTGAGCTGAGAAGAGGAAAATGTATGGGCATATAGTAGTGTTGGTGGATGAGGATGATGAACATTAGGTATTCTTGGAATGTCTTCTATAGTAATGAAATTATTGATATAAAAATGGGATGTCCTTGTGTTGTAGGTCAGCAACTTAAACAATTCTACAACAAGTTCCTAGGAACTTGGTCTTAGAACATGGTTTGTCCAAGGATTTAGCATTACATGATAGCACACTTGTTTTCATGTCTTGGAGATATGCCCATTTCATGAAATTTTTCCTTCAAAAATCACTTATTCATGGATTGACCTCCTTGATCCTTCTTTGACCCGCAAAAAAACTAGCATTTTGCCTTCAATACAAGGTGAGATTATGGAGGAAACGAGATATGAGGACTTTAATCCTCAAATAAAAGATCAAAATGAGTGCAAATAATGCATATAAAATAGATCTCTTAAAGGATTCATTAAAAAAAAATCATTGTTACCTAATTAGGAGTGGTGGCCAGCCTAGACTACTCATCAATGTTTCAATGGTAAATTGTCCATTTGATGTTCAATTAGAGTGATTCCAAAGGCCTATTAAAGTGGTCTCATAGAGATATTTTCACTATAAACAAATTTTGAAATGGATTTGAAATAATATGTCAAACATGCTAAGAAACAGGTTGCAGGGTATCATTGTTTTCAATTTCCAGCCTAAAACAATTGTTACAGTTTTTGGAATAATTTTTTTTTCTAATGATGGATCAAGTTGATTCCACTTGGAGATGGAATCATATTCATGTAGGTATCTCCAGTAAAAACATGTTTTGTAAAAACAAATAATTGATGGGCTAATTATACCAAAGAACAACCTAGGAAACAAAGTTGTATCAGTGCAGATTTAGGATAGGGAGTTAATAATTAAGGCATAACTTTCTCATACGATATCAAAATGAGATGATTCAAGTTGGGTTGTAAACTATATTCATAAGAGAATACACCCTAGAAAAATGTTTTAAATATCTATCCATTTAGTCTACAAAAAATTGTTTGTCCGAACTTTGTTCTCAATGAGGTTAGTGATCCCAAGTGCCACAAGAGTTTGATCAACAAGTTATTTCTTCCAAGTGATAATCTGGGTTTGCGTGAATTTGTATAGGTGTATAATTTTCAATGTAATGCATCCATATACCAAAAATTACAAATACTCAGCGCCTAAATTGTGTGATATGACCCTCGCAAGATCCTATGGAAAATACAAAAATATCTAAAGCAAGAATAAAATCAAATATCTAATTCAAAATGTGGTATAATGATGATGAGATCCTAACATAACCATTGTGAGAACACAAAGTGTCCCGTTATCTTTGAGGTTGATATAATGAAAGCCTGAAATAACCACCGTGGAAACCACAAAGTGTCTAATTATCCATGAAACAACTTCCACATTTTGTTCATGGAATTGTGATTCTTGTATGATGTTGGCTTGAATAGTTGATCGAGGAATACAACCATCATCAAACCATTGAGTAGTTTGCATTGGTCATTATGCCTAGGATCAAAGGTACTAGGTGTAGGGTTGAAGTAATCAATGATGAAGAATCAAGGGTTGGAAATGAGAAGTCTAAGATTAAAAAGGATCATAGATTAGTGAAAAGGAAGGGAGGGCGAAGGGAGATGATATCGCATAAAGAAAAAAAAAAATAGAAGAGAAAAGCATGAAGAAGAAAATAGGGCAAGATAATTGATAGAGAAATAAAGAGTGAGGAAGAAGAAAAATAGGAGTAAAGGCAATATGCAATAGGAACATGGGTGGACTAAGATGAGAATACAATTAAACTAAGAACTCAATCAACCCAGGATGCTACATATTACTCATGGAAATGGAGATTCACCACATACTTGTTAATCAATCCAAATGCAAGCTTGAAGGCTTCTGCACCCCTTCACTCCTTGTCCAATGGAATGCTCATTCACTAGTGATTCCTTCCTCTAGCCAACTTCCTACAAAATGGATTAGTACTACATGTGGCTCTTACTGTACCACAAAAAAACTTTATAACTTAACGCTTGAATCTATATGAATGCATAACACTTCATATGAGACCCTACAAAGAGGATAGTCGACATCTTCTCTTTGCTCATCCCCTTACCATGTGTTATCTAAAACCAGTACAAGAAATATTGGTGTTCCCTTAACACCTCCTCGACAACGACACCAAAAATGACAGTGTTTCTATATATCTTCTATTTAACTAGGAACACTCATGCACTTTATCTTATCAACCAAGGTTTCCAATGTACTTGTGAGATGCCATGCATTGTGTGTGCGAGATTAAAATTCTTAGCTTGCACTAGTTTCTTAATATGGTTCTACAAGAAGGAATTTTCATTGCAGAAAACACACAAGAACTAACCTCTAACACATGTGATTTCAAGTCTAATGTATTGCTTCTCTTAGAGTGATATTATCAATGACCTAGTCCTGTGATATCACTTCTCTTGCTCTGTCATTAGATTGTCATCACGAATGTGTTTTCATAACCTATTTCTACAACCAAACATTCTATAGGAAACAAAGAAAATGAATTAACATAAACTCGATAAAAAATACCACACCTAAACTATCTACAAGAGATCTCCAATCTAAGCTTGATTGAAAATTTAATTATAAAACATACGACATGGTGTATGCATGAATTGTAATTTTTACTAGTATGTGGTTCCCCTATGCTTTGCAATTGAGATTATTGTGTCAAAACAACGTATTACAACATTATCATAGCACCAGTGCTCTAATAGATTGGGTTAGAAATTTAATTCTACCATACATACATTGCCACAACTTGCAAATGAAATAGAAAAAAGATAAATTCTAATGATAAAATAAATAAAGGAATACAAACTAATCTATGTACAACAAAGTGAATATAACATTCATCTATAGATTCACAACTCTCTAGAGCGGGGCCCCCTCTAGAGAGAAGGGAGTTGGTATCTATTACAACTACACTAGCAATTGAAAATCAGAACTAACGCACTCAAGAAATAACCAGTAAATCTTGCAGAGTCTGCGCTCTCTGTCCTTTATTTAGAAATCCCAATTTTTACATTATATCTCTACTTAAAAATACTCTCTCTCCCTCTGCCACCAAAGGCGTTCTCATTACAACATATATATAAAACTATTTATAGCTAAAATTAGCATGTAAAGAACAGATAAACAACAGTTCAAACTATATTAAAATCCTATGGAAACAATCCCCTGTCTCCTCATCTCGTTGGCCAATAGAAAGGAACTCCAACTCACTGCCAGAATCATTTCAGTTTGCTTCCTGAACCCATTTGCGCTACTGGAGGGAAATTCGACCAAGTTTTGCCAAAACTGGAGCTATTGGGTGCTTCACTTGGGTCGATCCATGAATAAAGAACAAAACTATATGAAAATGATGCCCGAGATGCTTGGATGTGGTCCAGGAGGTTGGGTTTTGTCTAAAATTAACTGGAGATATTCATGGAGGTGGTTCAAAACATTGTAGTCCCTTTGCTCTTCATTAATTTGATGCCAAGTCATGAGAACCCAAAGCTTCATTTATTCCAATCCATGTGAGATGCTACTATGATCTACATCTTTAACATAACGTTAGAAAACCATATATATATATATATATATATATATATATATATATATAAAAGGGAGCAACTTCTAGGGAAATTCATCAGGTATTTTCTCTTATTTTGAGGATGGTATCGAGGGTAAACCAGATTTTGTAGAAAGTCGAGATTTTTTCGATAATGTGCTCATTTAAGAGTTCTACATGTCACTTGCTAGAATTGAACCTAGGTGGGAGGAACACTCCTCGGCACAAACCACTCGGGATAAACCCAATTGAATATATATATATATATATATATATATATATATATATATATATATATATATATATATATATATATATATATAAGTTCATTATTATAAATAAGAAAATACCTAAAAATAAGTCCATAACGATTAACAAGCCAATTATTAATTAATTAACCATTTTATAGTCATCGGGGCTTTTAAGTATAGGGAAAAGGGCTTTTGTTGGGTTAAAAATGTACCATATGGGAGGCTCTTCAAAATATTTTATTAGGATTCAATTGAATGACAACTTTGTGAAATATACTATGTTTACAATCCATGTATTTTGTGATACTTCTTGTGCTAATATTCAATGGATAAAAACTTATTGTTATGCAAGAACCATTGAGATATTCGTCCTTGGTCAACCCAATATGAAAGGTCATAGATTAAGTTGGAGAAATTTTCCGATTCCTTTACGTCCATTCTGGCTATCATGCTTCTTTAGTTGATAAGAAATTGTGTGTTGACCAAAATCTCTAAGAAACTAGATTATTTGCAAACCAAAGGCATGAACCTTGATTCCAAGTTTCAAGTGTGTTCTACAAACAATCCATGTTTATTACACTTTATTCCATCAACTTCTATCTTAAGAACTTTCCTATGGTGCCATGCAAACAAAAGAATGGATTGACCAGAGTAAAATGGGATATTTGTTGTTTAAGCAAGGAAAAAGGTCGATTTGGCCTTATTAGTATTGCCAAATAGGGTATAACCTTTTGTGTAGGTGCACATTGAAATCCATTCACAACATTGAGAGAAGGAAAAGGCTCGTGGCATTAATGTTTCATCAAACTCTACTTGGTTCTCTCACATGAATGCAAATATTTCCCTAGCTTGCATCAAAGTTGGAGGTTCAACTAGGTTTCAAAGTAAATTGGCCATGTGGGAAATTTCAAGCCTCTTTTTTAATTGAAGAGACTATGAGTTTACTTGAGGCTACTCGAAATGCCAACTCTCGGTTTTGTGAGACAATTTTTTTAATAATGATAGAATTGTTTGGTCGAGGACCTGATTTCAAGGCTAAAAGACAACAAGAAAAGCATATGTATCCTTGTAGACCTATATGAGTATCAAACACACAATATCATAGAGCTTGCATGGGGATTATTTGAGAGATTTATTTGCCTATGGTAAACAATTAATCAACAACCATTTAATTGTGTTCTTTTCCCTCACAATTCAATTAGAGAAGGGCATTGTGAAAAAAATATGGATACAATCCATGTATTTTGTATGCTTCTCACGCTAAGATTCAAGGGAGAAAAACTTATCGCTATGCACAAAATACTCAAGATATTCCTCTTAGGACAACCCAATATCAATGGTATTAGGTCAATAGGAGTAATTTCTAGATCCCTTGGCACCCCTTTCGACTTTCAAACTTTAGTTGACATATATATCACATACCCATCCCTCTCTGTAGACTTGTTGAGTGAATGGGGCACCTTTTTCACCTTTTCCATCATCTGCAAGCCTGCAAACCTTCACGGTACTTTAATCCATTCACATTCAAATGAATCCCTATTATGTGGATCAAAAAACACACACAACCTCTTCTTTGAAAGCTTCTTCAAGTCTTCTTAAAGGCCCTTACCCTAGGATCATTAAAAACACTCGTACTCATTAGGCCATCGACCCATTTGAAGGTTCCCCCAATAGGCCATTGAGCCAAACCCAAACAACTTTCAAAATGCCCTGATATGCCATTGGGATATTTTGAAAAGACAATTTTGGAAATGCCCCAGTAGGACATTGCATGATTTCAAAAAAATAACTTTGAAAATGCCCCTAAAGGCCATTGAGTGATTTTGAAAAACAATCTTTCAAAATGCCACGATAAGCCATCGATTGATTTCAAAAAGACATTTTTTCAAAGGCCCTGATAGGCCATCGAGAAAATTTTGAAAATTCAATCTTTCGAAGCCCTGATAAACCATCGAGCCTCATCAAAAAATGTCATCCCACTTTGAGAACAAGGAAAAGACCATTGGCCTCATTCAAAGGTAATACTTGGACTGAAAACAAAAAGGCTTTGGGGACCATTCGAAGAACACTTCAACATAGGCCAACCGAAGGCCATTACAAAGTTAACACTTCAAACGCAATAAAAGGTATCTACACTCAAATGCAAGGCCCGTAGGTTTTGAATATCCTTAGAACTTAGAAAGTTCCTAAGAAATTTCAAAGGCCCTGCGTCAAATTAGTGTTTGGGCCCGTAGGTTTTGAATATCCTTAGAACTTAGAAAGTTAAAAGGCCCTGTGTCAAATTAGTGTTTGGCCTATGATGATGCTAATATGAATAATGATTTGAACTTATATATGTCCATTGCCATTCAAGTTCGAATGCATGACATAATGTCACTAAAATAACATAGATTCAAACCCAAATGCACTAAGATGGATTGAATTATAAAGGCACACAACCTATAAATGCAACCATCATGCATACATAAAGCTCTAATACATGAGGTAATTTGTGCTAAATAGAGGTGTTTTGAATTCTAGAGAGGCATGAATCTAACTATTATGGCCAAGCTAAGCATGCAACATCATTTAACCTCAAATTCAATTATGATTCATTCATAAGCAAAACATAGCTTAATAGTAGAATTGTAAAAATGAGTTCAAACATAGATATGGGACACTTATCTTTTGAACAAGATATTCCAAAGAAACTAGTTGATGGCAAGAAATTTTCCACCCAACCATAGGCAATCCTTTGTGGATGTCACACCCAAGCCGAGCTATAAGGCCACCAAGAAAAAGAAAATTGGTCCAAGACACTTGGACTACTCATCCACCCCAATTGCTCTTAGGTTCAACCAAGCAGTTCACTATAGAACACTCCAAGTAACCATCCAACCAACCTAGCCATATCACTCCCTTCACTTCCCCACACAACACCTAATATATACCCTTTCTTTGTTAAATAGTGCCTCCGGCATATTAGAAGGCATTTCCATTCTCTGCTCAAAAGTGCCTTGAGAAAACCTTCTTTGGTGTTCTTAGTTTGTTCTTAGTTTGTGCAGAAGGAGTCCAATCTATTTTCTGCCTTCAAGAAAACCAATAGAGTTTATCCATGGCTCTTGAACACTCAATTAGTATCTATCTACAAGGAAGTGGGTATAGTTTCCTATCAACCTAGCCTCTATGCTCCTTAACAACCTCCCATATCTCTCTTAAGCTCATAGTCTTCCCTTCCTCAATGCTCCTTGGTCACTTACAGGTTCAAATTATAATCTCTGGCATGAGAATGGTTGTAAGTGTAAAATGGGAAAGCATGAGTGAATGGAAAAAATGAGAATGGATAAAGTGGTGAATCAAATGAGAATGAATGAGCCAATAGAAGTGGTAAATTTTCATGGTGAGAGTGCATGGGAAAATAAACAATTCAAATTCCAATGGAGATAGAGTCTCTTATACCTCTCTTGACTTGTACTCAACCCCCACATCCTCATAACTATGGAAGGTGGACTTCCTACCAACCACCGCCTACATTCATTGATTGGTAGTTGGGATTTTAATAAGGCACATGGTGAAAGGATGAAGGTTAGAAGATTTGGGAAAATTAGAAAAATTAATATTACTTCTCATTCCCTTGGACCCCCTTTCCTCTTCCCCTCTAGTTGACTCATATCCCCTTTCATTCTCTCTCAGCGAGCCTTTGACATTTATATTAATTTTTGAAATCATATTTACATTTCTTGAGTATACCATGGTAATCTACCTCATGGTATATAGAAACTTTATTTATTGAAGATGCATGCCTAGTCATTCACTTTGACATTTGTATTAATTCTTGAAATAATATATACATTTCTTGAGTATACCATGGTAATCTACCTCATGCTACATATAAATCATATTTATCTAAGATACAGGCCTAGTCATTCACTAGTTGGGCCTTGGCCTTGAGCTCTGCATTAGGAATCCATAAAAATATTTACATCATTTACATACAATATCATTTTATATGACTTGAACCATGTCATTATATCCATTCATTTACAACTCAATCCAAAACACCCAAAGGGTCAAAATCATGGTATTACAATGGAATTTTGTGTTGGCCAAATTGAATAAGAAGATAATTATCAGCAAACCAAATCCATGGCCAACAATGCAGACATGGATCTCGATGATGACGATGATCAACATGTTCACTCATGGAAGTCCAACAACCCCCCTCAGATGCCTCTCCCATTCTTCATCAACAAATCTCATCACATCCAATCAGCATAGTCCTTTGGGAGATGGTGGTCCAGGGTCATCATGAGGTACATTAGCCCTTGTTTCATATGAAGTGTCGTATTTAATATATTAGGCATGTGAATGAGGATCATTAGTTGAAGTTGGATAATGAATCATAAGCTCAAGAAGCTATGTTCGTTGCCTTGTTTCACCTTGGTGGCCATCATTTGTGCTCTAGTCCCATGTTGTCACACCCAAGGAACAAGGGTATTACTAGGAGGTTCTGATAAGGGTAATGTTTTGTTTTCCCCCCATACTTAACACTTACAATCCTGGAGCCTATCACAATGTACTAAACTTTAGTAATGGATCATGGTTCATTCTCTCACAAGAAGAAGGGATAGAATGTCGAGGTTGATGCAACTACTATAAAAATAAAAGAAAGAAATATGGGATGATGGCCAAATATAAAATCCAAAGGCCAGCTTGATCTCTACCCCCTCTAATGGTAATCACCCCTTGCCTTTATGCACTGAAATCACATCTATAACATGACTTTATTCCCAAAAAATGAAAAAATAATGCTTGAAACTTGTAAAGGGGACTTGCAAAGTAATAAATGGGTATCAAAAGGCAAGAGAAGAGGTTTGGAATGCAAAAATTATTGAGGAAAGGGTATCTCAAGCAGCAAGCACTCCCTCTACAAAGGTGCTCATAGAAATGGACCAAATGATTCCATTGCCATGAAGTAATCCCAACACATTTCACTATCACAATTACTCTTTGAAGGGTTTATTTTCTTTCTTGCATCTCTTGGGAAGTTCCCCTCTACTTGGGTATTTTATTTTCTGCATTCGTTGGCACACCTAATAGGGTATTTTGATGGTCCTCCCATACCTAAACTTTCCAAATTGCATAAATCCTTGAGCTTATGTGAAGTTTGAGGGGGATACTTGATGTGAACTGTTAATGTGGCTTCTATGTTAAGTAACGACTTACTTTAAATTATTTAAGGACTCTTGTACCTTGTGAACATTGGTCTTGCTTGATTCCATGACTTTGATTGATTTGGATGCCCCTGACATGGTCCTTTGAAGGGCGTCCCACACTTTCACCCAAGATGTTGTGCATTTATTGTGGGATATGGCACATGTGATCCAAAGTGATGAGTCACTTGATGGCTTGACATACCCAGATACAACCTCTCACATCTTTTGGACCTTGGATGATGGATGGATGGGCTTTCGTTTTGAAAGATATGGTCATGATGGTAGGCAGATGGGCAGGAAGCCCACACCTTGGACAGCGCACTCCACAACTTATTGAACACTTGTTGGAGGAAGTTGCATTTGGCTATGCTTGGAAACTACTCAGAGAGGTGGTGCATGATCATTTCACCTTGGACAATGGCCTTCTCACCCTTGACATTGGGCTCCTTGAGGATGATGTCATGTGCTAGGGTTTGATTGAGATGATGGGGCTTGTTTTCCATTGGAGCACTATCGATGGCTTGATATGTGACATGGCACTTGATTAGGGTCTTCCACCTTGCTTGCACCATTTTACAATGGCATGTGTCCTTGTGAGGCTCTCTTCACCCTTTGGGAGCTTGACATCACCACACATGTGACCCTATTGTGATGTATTTGCATGTATTATCATTCTTAGAGGCTACTTGAGGGGTCAACCCCACTTATATCATGGATTATTGTCATTTTACTTCATTATTGTGGATATTAGTGTTTAGTTATCTCATATAACTAGAGGAAGTGCTCAATTCATCAAATCATCATCACAACTTCTCACACTTGTGAGATCTCTCCTCTTATAGTTTTCCTCTACTTCTCTTTTTCACTTGGAGTCTCTTATGCGCACTTTTGGAAGGTGTTTTTCTCTACTTGATGGATGACCTTGTTTATTAGGGTTTCCTCATGTATGTGACTTGTCCTAGTAAGTGTTCTATTGCAATTTCAAGTGTTTCTTATGGTTTATCTTGGTAATTTTCTCTATTAGAGTGGTAATTTTTCATGTTATTTTGATATTTCTTAGATATTAAAAAAACCATAGAGGATTAAGAATGGTTATCCCCTCCCTCAAAATCATCTTTCTTGTTTTGTTGAAGTGTTCAAGGTTTGTCTTAAGGGTTAGGAGTGACTATCCCCTTAAGGTTTACCTTTCCTAGGGTTTAGTTTTAGGGGTTAGGAGTGTCTATCCCCCTAGGGTTTAAAACCTAGTTTCTCTTGTTTGTCAAAGCTAGGTGATTTGGAAAGAAGGAAATTCATAGGCCTATGAGTGGATAGTCCTAGGGTTTAGCTTCCTCACCCCTTCCTTGCATTTTAACTTGACCTTCAAGTTTGTGCATGATTCAATCTTCCCTAAGAAATTAAATGACACTAGTCGGTATGCTTGTGATACTTAGCATACTCAACACTCTCAACAACTATAAAAAATCTCTCTTAGTTTAGCTTTATGACATCATTGGAAAGTCAATCACACACTATTGCTTTGAACAATAATTGGTGATCTTGTTGTAGTCATAAACGAATGTTGCAGCCATTAGGGCTTGCATATATTGCTGAATATTTACTTAATATTGTGGCAAAGCTTACTCATAAATATTATTTGGCAATTGGATATTGTTCTACTTGTTGAAGGCTAATTTCTAAGATATAATTGTTAATGTTTTGGGCTGATTTTCTAATTGTTGTTATAAATTACTCATTGTTGGTATACACTTATTCTCTTCTACAATTTTACAACAACAATTAGTTCTACTTGTTATTTATCATCTAGAAGTGATTGGTAGTTTATTTAACTCAGTAATAGACTATTATATGCATTGGGATGTTTATTGTCTCACACAGGTTAACTGATTACCTTGTAAACCAACCCCAACCTTCTCCCATCTCTAGATCTAACTTAACTCATTGAGTGACCATGATAGGGGAGCACAAGCTTGGATAATCTTGCTACAAGATCGTTTGAGGTCATTAGGGAATCCTCCCATGTGTTGGACCTCTCTCCTGCACTAAAATGAGGGAATCATTTGCCTAGGTGACAATGTAAAATATTTCCAATTGTTACACAATATTGGCATCTTGTGAAGGGCTTTGCACAAGTACAAATCACGTGATAACATTTTTTTGGCACCATTGTTGGGGATAATTGATTCATTCTTTATATGACATCCCTTTGGTAAGCTTACCTCAAAGCCTTCTTTCCTTAATCTTACCTGGTGACTCCAATGAGGGTAGAAACCCTTGTTTACCTTTGATGATCCAAAGGAGATCATCTGGTGAATCCACTAAGCTCAAGTGTTGAGAACACTAACCAAAGGCCTAATAGGAGGTTTTCCAACCCTACCAAGACTTATATAATAAATCCTCCTCGCAATTGTCATGTAGTTAAATCCTTATTTGGAGGAAGGCTTCCTTTATCTCCAATGGCTCAAAATCCATGGGTGTCCAATGTTTTCAAGCCTTTAGACATGTCTGCAATCCCAGGCTACCCTCATAACATACCTCAAAATTTTGAAAAGTGGTTGCCTAAATTTTTTGGTAATGATGTTACTATTGTTAAAGAACACTTGGATAAATTTTGGAATTATTTCCAAACTCATCCCATTAATGATGAAGATGAATATATAGTCATGAGACTATTTTCTACTACCTTTGTAGAAGATGCTAAGAGATGGCATAATAGTCTCCTTGATAAAGGAATCAAGAATTGGGATGCTTTCCACAAAGTATTCATGAAAATATGGGGCACCAAGGGTGATCCTAACATGTTGTTGTTGCAACTTAGTGAGATGAAAAATAAAGAGAATGAAAATGTTAAAGAATTTGATACTAGATTTGAAAAGTTGCTCCAAAGAATTCCTGACAATATTATCCCCGAGAGTGATGCTCTTATTTTTGTTTATGTCAATTCTTACCTAGGAAAATTTGGGTTTATGCTTAAGGAAAAGCGTCAAATGAGCCTTGAAGAAGTCAAAGAGCAAGCCGCCTGGATTGAGGAAAATCTTTCATCCTCCAAAGTTGATCCCTTTTATTCCCCTAGAGCCAAAGCTAAGACCAAGTCAATAACTTTTCATAGCACTGAACCAACCCAAGACATAGGTGCCTCGTGGGCTCATAAAATTGAAGAATCCATAAATGGCCTTTCTCAAACCCAAACCTTATTAATGAAAAAATTTACTAACATGGAAAGGATTGAACAACAAATTATGAGGCCTCCATACAAAGGTCAACCCCAAAGGAAAATCCCAACATGGAAACCTATCTAGCCTCCAAATGAGCAAAAGATCCCTAATACTTTATCACCCACTAATGTCATAGACCCAGAATAGGCCCCTTGGTGCTTACCTTGTGGGGACACACATTGGGAGCATGAATGCCCAAGAAGTATTTCTGGTGATGAAGGTCCCAATTATATGAACTCCATTGATACATTTGACCCTATTTATACTATCTCTTATGAGGAATAGTTCAATGTGAACCAAGAACAACTTGAGAAAAGAAAAAAGGAAGCTACTAGGAAGGATAGGATGGAGATTTTGAGCCAAATGGATGAAGAGTCAAGGAAAATTATTAGGAATAAGGAGTTACAAGTTTATGTAGACAAAATAATTTACCTCAATCCCCTCCCAATGATCCTATATTTCCTCGGATAAGACCTCATATACCATCAAATTATAAGGTTCCCCATCAACCTACTTTGCCTAGAAATGATTAGATACAGTTGAACATTGACATGGCTGGCATATTTGTGTAGGTTAACAAACTTGTACCTCTCACTGAGATACTCAAGATCCCTTCCATGAGAAACGAAGTAGAAATATTCCTAAGAGTACAAGGGGAATCTAGGGGTCCTCCTATATTTCTACAAGCACACCATTTTCGATGAGACAACGAAGAGTATCCACCTTTATTCATTTCTCTAGTGCTAAATGATATGTGGTTTCACAATTGTATGCTTGATTATGTAGCATAAACAAATTCTATGACCTTGAAAATCATGAAATAATTAGGCTTGGAAATCATGAGACCTTATGGGAATGTTTGTGGGATTGATTCCAAAGCCATTGGGGTATATGGTTTGATAGAAGATCTTGAAGTTCACCTTGGAATATATCCTGAGAGAGTTATTGTAATGGATGTTGTGGTCATTGATGTGCCTGATACTTGGGGAATTATCTTATCTAGGAAGTGGGATGCAACATTGGGTGTTACTTTACAGATGGACCTATCCTATGCCACTATCCCAACAGGGGATGAAACCCATGCTATCATATACAATCAACCTAAGAAGAGAGTCCATGTGGAGGACCTTGAAAGTGATTATGAATTTGGCACATCCCTAGAAGAAGACCATTCTGAAGAACCCATAGATTCCCCTCTTGATTTTGAACTAGATGATCTCCCTTTTTCTCAAGAAGAAGATATCACATATATAATATGTCCTAGAAGGGAGGATTACCAAAGACAACTTGATAAATACAAAGACAAAGATTTGGGTTCCATCACGATTTTGAAAAGGGGAAGTGAGACAAAGTTGCATGAAGATGACAAAAAGAACATTGCTTTTGATAAGTTCCCATTTTCTTGGTTTGGAAAAAGGAAGAGATACTCAAGAAGGGAAAGAAGTAATTGATTCCAAAGTAAGAGAGGAAGATTTTCAAGAAGGAAATTGGTACTCATGTGGGACAAAAGAAAGGGAAAACCAAATATGCACAAGGATTTTTATTGTCTATGCCAAGGCCCTTATAAGGTTGGGAAGAAGTCTGTCGATGATTCCTTCTACTTATCTACGCTAGAGGGAAGGAGACTACCCCTACCAATTAGTGTATCCCTTCTAAAACCCCATCATGGGGAAGAGACTTGACTTCTTTAGAACAACTTAGAGTAGGGTAGGTAGGTAGGATAGAACAGGTCATTTGTGTGCTTGATTTGTTGCATCCTTTTATTATTTATTTATTTACTATGCATTAATGTTCACTTAGTTTAATGTTTATATTATGAAAAGAAAAAATTATATATTGATGAAAATGCAAAAAACAAAAATCCAACATGATTTTATTTTACTAACTTGGGAGGATCATGTCCCCCACCTTTGCTATTAATGTTTTAGTGTTGTTAGAGTGATACAAGTTGTAGGTCTCGGACTACCAGAGATGTTGATATTATCATGCAATCTACGGTGAGAACATGTCCCCATGTTGGAGCCATATGTTACCCCCTCATAACTAGAGGTAACTAGAGGAGATAATGTCTCATGGACCATAATGCAGACATGGATCCTAACGATGATGATGATGATTATCATGTACACTCATGGTAGCACAACAACCCCCCTCATATGCCTTTCTCATTCTTAATAAAAAAAATATTATCACATCCAATCAACATAGTCCATGGGAGATGGTTGGTCCAACATCATCATGAGGTACATTAGCCCTTGATTCATATGAAGTGTCATATTTAATATATTAGGAATGTGAATGATTATCATTGGTTGAAGTTGGATAATGAATCATAAGCTCAACAAGTTACGTGTGTTTCCTTGTTTCACCTTAGTGGCCATCATTTGTGCTCTAGTATTGTGTTATCACCCCCAAGGAATAGGGGTATTACCAGGAGGCTCTGATAAGTGCAATGTTATGTCCCCCCTCCATAGTTAACACTTACCATCGTGGAGCCTATCAAAATGTACTAGACTTCTGTAATGGATCATGGTTCATTCTCTCATGAGAATAAGGGATAGAATGTTGAGGTTGATGCAGGTGTTATAAAAATAAAAGAGATAAATATGGGATAATGGCCAACTGTAAAATACAAAGGCCAAATTGAACTCTACCCCCTCTAATGGTAATTTCCCCTTTTCCTGATGCACTGAATGCACATCTATAACAAGACTTTATCCCAACAAAAATAAAAAAAAAATAATTATTGAAACCTGTAAATCAGACTTGCAAAGTAATAAATGGGTATCAAAAGGCAAGAGAAGGGGTTTGGAATGCAAAAAATTCTGAGGAAATGGTACCTCAAGCAGAAAGTGATCCCTCTACGAAGGAAATAATAGAAATGGACCAAATGATTCCTTGCCACGAAGTAAGCCCAACATGTTTCACTATCACACTTACTCTTTGAAGGGTTTCTTTTCTTTCCTACATCTCCTAGGAAGTTCCCCTCTACTTGGGTCTTTTCTTTTCTACATTGGTTGGCACACCTTGTTATCACTGAAATTTCATCCGCAACATTTCATGCAAATGGTTACATGAATACAACATCTCCAAACACCTATTAGTTCACCTGCAGCACCAAAAAAGCATTTCCAAGGGGCAAAAACTATACAACTGGTCAAAAAATTGACATGTGCTAAAACACTAAAGAAAGCACGCACACAGTGCACGGGCCAAAGAAGCCCGTAGAGCGCACAATGCGCCATATGCACGACTGTGTATGAGAAAATTCGTGCACTCCTGTGAATGATGCATTTATGGTTCTTATCAGCCCCTCACCCACTTCTGGACCAACTCCCAACCTGATTTGACCCTCAAATCTGAGCTGAATCTGAATGGGGGGATGGTCAAAGACCTAAGGGTGCCCTAAAGGGCCCCTTGTCCACACTAAGAACCGGTTGGATATTGCCTCAAAGACATGTTATAAATGGAGGCCATGGGTGCACTAAGAAATTAATAATCTCGTAGTATTGTTATGCTGCCTCAATCCTCCTTCAAGAAACCTCTTTTCTTCTTGGAGCATTCTAGCAACATTCCAATAATCTATTCACCTCACCTCTTGAGGGAATAGGCTTGGATTTCTTCACCATTTTCTTTCTAGTTTATCATTGTAAGAAGAGCTCTCAAATAGGGGACTCAAGAGCCCTCCCAAGGAGGAAGAGGGGATCCATAAGTCCTCCTTTCTCTACGATGTTTTCCAACTAATATAGTTATCCATTGGTGGAATAATCATTGGATATTTGGTTGATTGATTTTGGTTCAAAGTTTCTTATTCATTTTAGTTTTATTTCCATAGTTATTTCTTTAGTTGTTTGTTTACTTCATGTGCTTGGATTGTTTAATTCATAACTAACCTCTGTCTTGTCTAGCAGGCCTAACTAGACTTGTAAGTTCCCTTGTTTGCTCACCCAAGTGACGAAACAGACACAACACACCTAATAGGGTATTTTGACGGTCCTCCCATACCTAAACTTTCCAAATTGCATAAATTCTTGAGCTATTGTGAAGTTTGAAGGGGATACTTGATGTGAATTGTTAATGTGGCTTCTATTTTAAGTAATGACTTACTTTATATGATCTAAGGACTCTTGTACCTTGTGAAAATTGGTCTTCCCTGATTCCATGACTTTGATTGATTTGGATGCACCTGACATAGTCATTTGAAGGATGTCTCGTGCTTTCACCTAGGAAATTGTGCATTTATTGCAATATATGGCATGTGTGATGCAAAGCGATGAGTCACTTGATGGCCTGAAATACCTAGATACAAGCTCTCACATCTTTTGGACCTTGGACGATGGATGGATGGGATTCATTTTGACATATATGGTCACGATGGCATGCATATGGACAGGAATCCCACACCTTGGATAGTGCACCCCACACCTTATTCATCACTTGATGGAGGACGTTGCACTTGGTTATGCTTGGACACTACTCAGAGAAGTGGTGCATGATCATTCCACCTTGGATGATTTCCTTCTCACCCCTAATGTTGGGCTCCTTGATGATGATGTCATGCACTAGGGTTTGATTGAGATGATGGGGCTTGTTTTCCATTGGAGCACTATTGATGGCTTGAGATTTGACATGTCACTTGATGAGTGTCTTCCACCTTGCTTGCACCATTTGAAGATGACATGTGGCCTTGGGAGGTTCTATTCACCCTTTGGGTTCTTGACGTCACCACATGTGTGACCCTATTATGATGTATTTTCATGTATTATCATCCTTACAAGATATTTGAGGGGTCGACCCCAATTGTATCATGGATTATTGTCATTTTACTTCATTATTGTGGATATCAGCGCTTGGTTACCTCATATAAATAGAGGAAGCACTCACTTCATCAAATCATCATCACAACTTCTCACACTCATGAGATCTCTCCTCTTATATTTACGATCTACTTCTTTTTTTTGCTTGGAGTCTCTTATGCACACTTTTGGAAGGTATTTTACTCTACATGATGGATGATCTTGTTGATTAGAATTTCCTCATGCATGTGACTTGTCCTAGTAAGTGTTCTATTGCAAGTTCAATTGTTTCTTATTGTTTATCTTGGTAATTTTCTCTATTCGAGTGGTAATTTTTCATGTTATATTGATATTTCTTAGATATTGAAAAATCCTAGAGGATTAAGAGTGGTTATCCCCTCCCTCAAAATCATCTTTCTTGTTTTGTTGAAGCATTCAAGGTTTTTCTTAAGGGTTAGGAGTGGCTATCACCTTAAGGTTTACCTTAGCTAGGGTTTAGTTCTAGGGGTTAGGAATGGTTATCCCCCTAAGGTTTAAAACCTAGCTTCTCTTGTTTTTTAAAGCTAGGCCTATCAATGGATAGTCCTAGGGTTTATCTTCCTCACATCTTCCATATCTTCTAAATTGACCTTCAATTTTGTGCATGACTGCATCTTCCCTAAGAAAGTAAACAACACTAGTATTTATGCTTGTGATACTTAGCAAACTCAACACTCTCAACAACTCTCTCTTAGTTTACCTTTATGACATCATTGGCAAGTCAATTGCACTCTAATGCTTCGAAGAATCATTGGTGATCTTGTTGCTATCATAAATGAATGTTGCAGCCATTAGGCCTTGTATATATTGTTGAATATTTACTTAATATTATGGCAAAAACTGCTTAGAAATATTGTTTGGAAATTGGATATTGCTCTACTTGTTGAAGGATAATTTCTAAGATATAATTGCTAATTTTCTGGGCTGGTTTTCTAATTGTTATAAATTACTCATTGCTAGTATATACTTATTTTTTTCTGCAATTTTACAAAAAAAAATCGTTCTACTTGGTATTTAGCTTCTAGAAGTGATTGGTAGTTGATTTAACTCGACAATTGACTATTATATGCATTGGAATGTTTATTTTCTAGCACAAGTTAACCAATTACCTTGTAAACCAACCCCAACCCTCTCCCTTCTCTAGATATAACTTACCTCATTGAGTGACCAAGATACGGGGGAATACGATTCGCTAATCTTGCTATAGGATCCCTTGAGGTCACTAGGGAAGCCTCGCTTGTGTTGGACCTCTCTCCTTCACTAAAATGAGGGAAGTATTTTCCTAGGTGATAATGACAAATATTTCCAAATGTTACACAAGATTGGCATCTTGTGAAGGGCTTTGCACAAGTACACATCATGTGATAACAAATCCACTAGCAAGGAAACATAAAGAGGTCTAAGGGGGGAATTGACTTATGTCTCATGATCCTACTATAACCTATATATAACCTCCTTCATGTGATTTTCCTATTGTCATTTAATTCTAATGTTTATGTTATTACAATCACGAGTGAAGTGAAATGATTAATTATTTTAAGTAATTATTTCCTACCCTTAAGTACTATGAACCTCCTATATTGAAATGACTAATTTATATATTCATGAAATCAAGGAGAGTTCAACTAGGAATTTTGATCCTTATCATTAAGGAAGTGGTTGGATTATGACTCTTCATTTTCCTCCCATTCATTCATGAAAAAGAGAGAAATCAAATTAGGAATGAGAGCTTGAAAAAAAAGTGAGTTTTTGATGAAAAAATAGCAGCCCAACTATCAAAGGATCTATGGAGAGATGAAAGAGGCATTGTCATGGGGAATTAGACACCAATATTGAGCATGAAAATACTTTTTTCAACCTTTGTGATCTGTTGGATTGTTTGGTTGTCCAAGATTCCATAATCTGTTATCCAAGAAACTAAACATTGCTGGAAATGAAATATGAAAATGGACGATGACTTGGGTTGTTCCCTCACACACTGAAGAGCACAGAGAAAGAGACTTTCCTGAGGGACTAAAGAGAAAACATGGGGGTGGTTTCTTGTGTTGTATGGGGTAGTGGAATGAGAGCAAAACATTGGTCCAATTAAAAAAATGAATAAAGAACCCAAAAATGGTTTGCATTTATTTGTCTTAGAATCTTTTGGGAAAAGGGAAATGATTTCAAAGCTTTGAACAATCTTCTTCACCCTTGTAATCTCATAGGTTAATATGGGGGTGGCATCCACAAAGGATATTCTTATGGTTGGGAGAAACTGATACACACCTAGTGAGTTGCTTTGGAGCTCATTTTGTGAAAAGATAGTGGATTTACCTTTCTCTTTGATTAAAAGTTCAATTGCTCCTGAGCAGGAAATTTTTCACTCATGTTTGCCTTCTCAAGACTTGGTCTCAGCAATTGGTCCATTGGTTTATCCAATGGGGGTATGGGATCCCTTGCTTCCTTCTCTTGGTCCAAGTGATCTCGAGTTTCCTTTTGAGTTTGATCTCGTTGTTTGTATATCCTCAAGCCTTTGTACTTGTGATTCTTCTCTCATAGACTTTGTCGGTCCTAGCCAGAACCTTCATCATCATATGGAATATGGTCATTTTTCTTCTCCCTTTGGGATTGTCGACCCTCCTCGTTCGCATGATTTCTTGGATGTTGAATTTCCTTCAGATGAGGATATCCTTGGAGCCATTACTACGATTTCTATACTGTGGGAGGACTTACACCGAGGTTTTTGTTTTCTTCCCTTTTGGGAGACTTTTCAGGTTGACTACTGAACAGACTCTTGGTAAGAGCCTAAAAGCGGGCTCTACCTAAACCGGTACTATGCATGAGCCGTATATTTTTTTGGTGCCTTGTACCATATTGTACAATCCAAGTTTGTTGTTTTCAAGTTTTGTATTTAGTAGTGTTATCACATGAAATTGATTTGGTTCTTTTATCCCTTAGGTTTAATTTTTTATCCTTTAGACTTTAGCTTTGCTTTATTTTTCTTTGTGTGATTTTCTTAGGCTAGTTTGAAAAAATAAAGACTTGTGGTTTTGGCTCACTTTTGGCCCACACATAGATTTTTAAGCCTAGGTTCATTCTATGGTTTATGGTTTCGACTCACCTCATGACTTGACATCAAGCATAACCCATCCCATGATCTTAATGACTTGACACATCACTCCATCCACTCATACTCTTTATCCTTTCCATGTTGTCCCTATGTTCGTTAAAGGGGGGTCAAATCAAATTTTTGAAAAAGGCGTTGCCAAATCACTAGGAGTTTCTATAGCACACCTTTGTCCTTTGATCTTTGCCATAATTTGTCATAATCAGTTGAGGTCATGATTTCTCTATTTTTTAGCGCCCTTGATTGTTAAAAGAGAATATTAAGATATGGTCTATGAATCTTGCTAACGGTTTAAGCATTTGAATTTTCTCTCAAGCTCAGCGCTGTTGAAATCACTAGTTCAGACCAGCTGCAGACTACACTACGGGATCAACTGTCAAAGCTAAATTGGAGGTTGAGGTGGACGTAATAGTTTCCTAACTTGATGCAGATCCTCCATTATCAGTCACAATCTCCAGGTATTCTGTGAGTCCTCTCAAATTGCATGGTAAAATCTTGAGACACCCCTACCTCAGCTTTTGGTAGCGCCCAACGCTGCAGACTACTTCCTCTCTCATCCATTCACATATGTAGCTTTTCTTCCACAATCTTTGCAGCCATTGTCACCTGGATTTCATTTATTCTAGAGGCCAATTCATTTTTCGCATGAATATTGAGTACCCGTTTAGTCACTTTGATCCAGGTGGATATTAGTGGCCACCCACCTTTTCCAACTAGCTCAAAACAATTTTCTAGCAATTTTGGTAATTTACTATTTTTAGTAGTTTTTCAGGTCCTGAGCTTCCGGAGCCGTTTTGAGGCCCTAAACGATGTTTTTTGGGAAAATGGGGAGAAACATGGAATAAAGTTCGATGTTGCTCACACAAAAGTTGTAGTCCTCAGATAGATATTTCTAACAGTGTACCGAGCACCCCAAACGGAGATTGTATGCAAAAGTTACACCCCTGGGAAGTTGACGTATCAACTACCCCCATCGGGGCCTCCAAACCTTTTGGCTTTTCATCTTCCGGGGTTAGGGTTTTGGATTTTCCTTATGTTAAAAAATCCCTTAGAGCCTCATTGTAAAAATCATCTTCTTGCGAATGCAAGTAGCCATCACATCTCTTCTCAGAGATAAGTTGCCACCATTCTAGCAAGTCTTTCACTCTGTATTTTTACAGTCTTTGTACATTTTTCTCATTAATAGAAATTGTATTACTGTATCTATGTGTTTATGGTTTCATCTCTGATACATTTATGTTATATTGTTGGATATCCAATATATCTCTGTATATTTTTTTATTATATCTTCGCTCTCATTTCGTGCTGAAAATAATCTGGATCAGTGGTATGAGAGTAGGCTACTCTTGATCGTTTTCAGTCCATCTCCCCGACAAGGTCTGAGTATAGCAATTTGGGTCTTGAGCTTGTCTCTCTTGAGGAAAATCACTCTTGCACACCCAAGAAACCCTTAATGGAAGAAGAAAATAAAAACAACAGAGCAGGCGATTCTATCAATCTGTTGCTTGAGCAAGCTCTCACGCGACAGAGGAACGAAATGATGGAGAATTTTGCCCACATCCTTCAACACATGCCGATAGAAATGGGTGCATCTTCATCAAGCGACCAATTTGGTGGTACCTCACCTTTCAAGGTACAAGTTAATTTTGATATTCCAGTATTTGAAGGGAAAATAGATGCAAAAGCCCTAGACAAATGGTTAAATCTACTAGAAGGCTATTTCTCTGTTCACAATTTTTCCAACAGAGAAAATATCACCTTCGCACTCCTTAAAGATCTCCCCCATGTCAAACATTGGTGGGAAACTTACTGGGAGAAGAGTTCCACAGAGGAGTTTGGAATATATGGGTCCGAGACCACTTGGGATTTTTTCATGGACGCGGTAAAGGAACAATATTACCTTGTTGGCAACTATGAGGACCAATACATGAGATGGGCCACACTGCGGCAAGAGAGGGGCCAATCAGTTCTGGATTTCACCAATACCTTCCATACCTTGTGCACCAAGCTGGGTATCAAGGACTCTGAACAACATTTGGTTATAAAATACTGCGGGGCTCTACACAGATACATCCAAACTGAAATGGATTTTATGGACATCTCATCACTCAGTTTTGCTTATCGATATGTTGTTAAAATTGAGCAGAAGTTTAAGCACCAAAACAAACAAGAGTTCGGCTCTACAAATCCGCAACAACCAAAGTATGATAAAGATGGCCCTAACAAACAGCGTCCTAAAAACCAGTGTAAGCCACAGGAAAAGAGGGGTCACAAGAAGACAAAGGACACCGGAAAATGGTGTGATTTCCACAAAATCCCCTGGCACAAAACCGATGAATGTCGCTCAAAACATTCATTGGTGGCCAAGATCAAAGACAAGGAGCTAAACCCTGATTCAGAATATGATTCTGAAAATACTAGTAAAAGACAGATCATCGACGCAGACCCCACTGCTATTGTCACGACCGCAACAATTTAACCAGAAGAACCAACAAATCCAGAAGAGGGGGAGCGCCTTTTTCATTCACAGATGTGGGTGAAGGGGACCCCACTGCATTTTGTTGTTGATAGCGGAAGCCAGAAGAATCTCATCTCAACAGAGGTCATCAAACAGTTGGGATTGTCAACAACACCACACCCACAACCATACAGTGTCAGATGGCTTCGCCAAGGAAGAGATCTTCGTGTTAGCCAACACTATCGATTATCATACGACATCCAACCCTTCAAGGATGAGGTATTATGTGATATTTCCCCATTGGATGTTTGTGATGTTTTGTTGGGCTAGCCATATATGTGGAAGTTCCATGTTATTTATGAGTCTCGACCCCATAGTGTCATTGTTACTTTGGGGGGTCATCTCTACAGAATACCAGAGGTAATTCCGACTATTGTCCCACCTAAAAAGTGTTGCAAGGTAGTATCTCATACTACAAAATTTAGCTTTTTCACAATCTATTCAAAAGGTGAATAGAAGGATATTGCAACCACTACAGCCTCAACCCAAGCACCTTCTATCCAACAGAAGCAGGTCAACAAGGTTGCAACAAAGCACAAATATTCCTTCTGCACACAATCATCTCATGTAGCCAGACTAGTTAAAAAGGTCCAACCCTTCCAGCCACAGGTTTGTGACAACCTTCAACAAACCAAGCAGCGTGACATCTCCAGTAAGGCAAGAAGCTCACCAAGATTCAGATTCAGCAATCGCTTTCCCCTCTCCCCTGGGAACTCAACGCAATGGAGACCATTTCTTCCTAAGGAGGGAGGATTGATCCAGGTGGATATCGGTGGCCACCCACCTTTTCCAACTGGCTCACAATAGTTTTCTGGCAATTTTGGTAATTTACTATTTTTAGCAGTTTTTTGGGTCCTGAACTTTCAGAGCCGTTTTGAGGCCCTAAACGACGTTTTTTGGAGAAAACGGGGAGCAAAAGGGAATAAAGTTCGATTTTTATCACACAAAAGTTGTAGTCCTCGGATAGATCTTTCTAATGGTGTATTGAGCGTCCCAAACAGAGATCGTATGCAAAAGTTACACCCCTGGGAAGTTGATGTATCAACTACCCCCATCGGGGCCCGCAAACCTTTTGGATTTTCATCTTCCGGGGTTAGGGTTTTGGATTTTCCTTATGTTAAAAAGGCCCTTAGTGCCTCATTGTAAAAATAATCTTCTTGCAAATGTGAGTAGCCATCACATCTCTTCTTAGAGATAAGTTGCCACCATTCTAGCAAGTCTTTCACTCTGTATTTTTATAGTATGTGTACATTTTGCTCATTAATAGAAATTGTATTACTGTATATTTGTGTTTATGGTTGCATCTCTGATACATTTATGTTATATTTTTGGATATCCGATATATCTCTGTATATTTATTTATTATATCTCTGCTCTCATTTCGTGCCGAAAATAATCTGGATCACACTTGGCCCTTGTGTGCACACTACGCTATAGAAAGTCGTTACTAAAACTATGCTACATATCCCATGTTTCATGCGCTATGTTTTTACTTGGATTGGTCAGTGTTATCTTTTGTATTCAAAGACCCATGCATTAGCCTCTTCTTTTCACTATATCATCATTCATTCATCTTAAGATTTGTTGGCAATGATTGGAAGAAGTCCCTACCCTTCCAAAGCTTTTGTGACCATGGTGTGGTGATATAAAACTAAACAGTGCATCCATGCCTTCCTTAACTCATAATTTATTTCTCTCATTTTAAAGAAAAAGCCATAAAAAAATTCTACTATTAATTCAAGGTGAGTTAGAGGAAAATCCTGAGAGAGAGAAACCATTAGCCACTGTCATTTCTCATTGATATTTTCCTTTGTTTGTTTCCTTACCCCTCACTACACCACAACCTTTGATCCCCTATCTTTATCCATGGAGACGCCTCAAAAGAAGAAATCTCACAAGGGAGGAAGTGTGGTCAGCACTGAACCTTCTGGCATGCACCTATTTGATGTTGAGCCAATGGTCAGGGAGGTTTTTCAAAGGGTTGTTTGCCTCTCTTTTTTCCAAAACATGTAGAGGGGACACCCTGAAGTAGCAAGGTAGTTTTCATTACATTTTGATGGCATTAAGACTAAGGTGGGAAACCTTGAGTTTGAGGTATATGAAGCCTCTATTGAAGTAGCCACTGGGATTCCTAATACTGGTGAGAGGTGGTTTAAATCCATGATCCTAAATGTTTCCTTCTCCAAGGACTTCCTCAAACTAGACTATCAGACAGACAATTTGTCCAAGGGAGTGGCTAGAAGCCACCTAGTTGAAGGCTTTGATAAAATGATGAAGATCATCCAGAGATACTTTACATGTGAGGGAAGGTTTAACATATTATACTAGTACCATATAAGGCTCTTACTACATTTTACTGGTAAATATGCAATGAATATCCCTTTCTACCTTTTGAGGAGCATGGGGAAGATGTCCAATAGAGTCCAAGCCAAGTCTAAGGCAGTGGACACTAGTGTCTTTCACTCTAGATTGATCAGGATGTTGGTGATGGAAGAATTGAAAAAGAGGAACATTCCTTGGGAACAGTTCATTGTCTCTACCCACATGCAGTTGGATATAGCCTCTACTCCTCAGTCTAGGATGCAAAGCCCTTTTCCATCTACTAGTGTTGCTCAAGCAGTAACAAGCGGGATGAGAAAAAGCAAAGCCACTACTCAAGACAAAGAAGTCATCAAGGAAATTGAAGAAGAAGAGAGGGAGGTTCATCACTCTCCACAGAGATATTTTTCACCTCCTCCTGCACCTGAATTGGAAGAAGTCTCTTCATCCACCAAAGCCACAACCAAGAGGGGAAGGAAATTGAATTTCTCTTCACTTGATCCATCATCTAAGATCAAAATCAGGAAGCCTTTTACTAGATCATCATCCCTCAAGGAGGCTGTTGAAGCATTCGAATCATGGAGGAATCATACAACAGAAGCGAGGATCACATGTGGCAGCATGGAGGAATCATACAACCCCTGGAGGACACTTGGAAATGAAAAAGAATGCACCTAAAGGGAGATATGTCATTTAATTCTTGTTGGAGTGGTTGCCAACATGGTTCCTATTTTGTAGCAATTTGTTAAGAGTTGTTAGCACAAGTGTTAGAATGGTAACTGTTTTGAATAATCCTAGGGGAGGGAGGTCATCTCACACCTCTACCTGTTGCCTTTCCTTTTTTATTATAAATACATATTCTAAATTATTAGTGAGGTTTGAATGGTTGAGTTGGGCTCCCTGATTGTAATATTTTTGACTAAGTAGATTGTTCTCTGGTTATGTATTGGACTTGAGATTTTTTTATTAATAGAAGTTAGTTTCTCTTTATGTCAACTTGTTGCCTCTTATTCTGAAGTAATCATGATTGGATGATCCATATGAGATTTTTATGGTTGTGTTATGATGAATGTTTGATTACAATATTGCTATGATTTTCTTCAGTGTTCTTTAACTTTGAATTCAAGAAGTTCTTGTGTTTGAGTTTTCCTCCTTGGACTGCTTGAAGACTTGATGTCAATAACATACCTTTACACCTCCCTCACTAAGTCTTCCTCCTATTCACTTTTACTCCCATTCACTGACTGAAGCTAATCAAGACCTCATTTTCTTATGCATGCTAGCCCGAAATTTTGAGTTAAAGCATTGTTATTCTAAGTCTTGTCCATTTGACCTTTAAACACTCATTTACATTTACACATACTTCGATGGGTACTGGGCTTATCGTCTTTGCAATCTGAGGGTGATTCTCAGTGCTAACAAGTAGCACCTGTTATTTTTCGAAGTTTCTATCTATATTGGATCTATTAACTTTTGGATGAGTGTTATTGGCCTTATATGCAGGATCTTGGAGACATTTTTCTTTGACATATGTTCATCGTATCAATCCATTCTGACAGGTATTGACCTCGAAACTAGCATATAGGTTAGATTTTTCCCTACTTGCATTTTTGCATTATCCATTTTCTGGTTCTTTTAGCCTTAGGATCGATCCCACCGAAGTGCGACACAAAACCTTCTCAGCTGCTTTAGAAGTGTCGTAATTAGGTGGTAAAGCCTTCCTCTACATGGATGTTAGGTAGATCCTTTGTTGCATTATGGCATCCATGCTGCAAGTTTTTTCCGTAGGCTTGGGAATCCTCGTTAGTCCCACCATGATTATGCATTGAAGCCTCATTCTTCTTTCTAGTTATCATTCTTGGCTTTACCCAAGGGACTCCCCATGAGCATGGTTTGTTGTCTTTCAAGCTTGCTTAAAATTTGAAAGAAACATCTAACGAGAGCTTATTTATTATTTTCAGTCTTGTTTGGATTACTTAAGAAAAGAATCCCCCCTAGAGTCTTCTTTAAGCCCTTTTCAGACTCTCTAAAAATGAAAATTTTTAGCGATCTTGTTTCCCTTCACGCTCGCCAAACTCAAATTTGAAGGCACATATGTCCAGCAGTAGTTTACCCCTTTTTCGGTCCAGACAACTAATTTTACAAATAAAGGTATTCTCTAGGAACTTCGGTTCGCTAGAAGAGTATTCTCAGGCGTAATTTTAACCTTTTTCGGGCCTGAGGGACTAAATTTTCAAAAAAGGAACATTATCCTTGGTTTTGGTTTATCTCTTTTTTGGGCCTTGCAGATTACTTACGAAAAATGAACCCCCCCCCCCCGGAGTCCATACTTAAGCTATTTTTAGACTCCCTAAATATGAAAAGATTGTTGAGTGACCTTGTTCCTTTCACACTCGTTAAATTGGTCTAGAAGAACATCTGCTTGGCATGAGTTTACCCCTTTTTCTAGCCAGTAGACTACTCAGGAAAAAGGTACGCCTCGAGAGATTCGTCTAGCCAGGAGAGTTCTCCTCAGTTATATTTTATACTTTTTCAGTCTAATGAGACTAAACTTAGAAAAAAGATTGTGAATCCATAGTTAATATCTTTTCAGACTCCTTAAAATTGAAAAGATATCTGAGTGATCTTGTCTCAATCACACTCATTAAAATGGTTTTGAAGAGACGTCTTTTTGGTATAAGTTTAACTCTTTTTCAAACCGATTGGACTAATTGCGAAAAATGTACTGCCTAGAGTCTTCTTTTTGCATTTTTTTAGACTCTCTAAATGTGAAAAAAATGTTAGAAAAACAAGACCGTGGAGCAATAAAATAAAACAAATGCGGAAACAAAACACAGGAGATACACAATACAATAGAGACACAGATTTACGTGGTTCACCCAGTGTGGGCTACGTCCACCAGAGAAATTGCCAGGTCCTTCCTTTATTATTATCCAGCATATGAAGGGATACAACCTACAACAAAC
>ML794462.1:0-60269 GCA_009831015.1 Picea engelmannii | reverse complement strand
TCCATGTTCAACGCATTTCCTGATGTCTCACCTGTGCTTTTCCATCGCATTTCCTCACTAAGGATAACACCAACAACATCATCAAATTTTAAAGTATTTGAACCAGAGACAGAGTTACTTACAACCATGACCAAGTTGTTCCATCTTTTTGGCAATGAGCACAAGATTAGAAGAGCCTTGACCTCATCATCAAAGTCCACTTTTACAGAACTTAGTTGATTATTAACTGTATTAAAATCATTTAAATGATTGCAATAGACCCACCTTCTGACATCTTCATATTAAATAATCTCTTCATTAGAAATACCTTATTGGACGCCGAGGGTTTTTCATACAATTTGGCCAATGCGTCCATTAAACGCTTCGTTGTCTTTTCTTTGGAAATATTGAAATCCACTGACATTGTCAGGCTCAGCTGTATTGTTCCTAGAGCCTTTCTGTCAAGAATCTCCCATTCTTCTTCCTTCGTAGCTGTCGGCTTCTTTCCTATTCCACCCAATGGTAGGAATAGATCCTTCTAATATAAATAGTCTTCCATATGCATTTTCCATAACTGGTAGTTTTGGCCGTTAAATTTCTTGACCCTAAACTTTCCATCTTCTGACATTTCTCCCACTTGAACCAGGAACCCTCTTTTCCTGCGAGTTACCTTTCGCTCTGATACCAGTTGTTAGAAAAACAGGACCGTGGAGCAATAAAATAAAGCAAATGCAGAAACAAAACACAAAAGATACACAATACAATAGAGACACAGATTTACGTGGTTCACCCAGTGTGCGCTACGTCCACTAGAGAAATTTCCAGGTCCTTCCTTTATTATTATCCAACATATGAAGGGATACAACCTACAACAAACCCTTTGTAACTTTCTCTTCTTTCTCTCACAGTCTCCTATCTCAGAATACAATATTCGCCATCCACTATGGTCACAATACATTTCCCTCATAAAAGAGGGTTGCCTTCTATGGCAAAAAACCCTAACATAATCTCTATCGTTAGATCAACGACCTTATAATGAACGGTCCATATTTACAATGAAATTACAATATACATTTACCAAGCAATTTTTCCTTTGGGGGCTTCACCCCTGAACCCCCGCTGGGGGCCCGCTTTCCCCCAGACCCCCCAGCAAGGGGGATAGCCCCCCCGAACCCCACAAAGGGGGTACCCCCCCCTATGCACTCCCCCGTGTGGAAGAGTGTACATACTTCTGGGGTGTAAATACTTCATGAGGTATAAACACAGCTGAAAGTAGAAGACCTTTGAATCAGGAAGATAATCAGGCTCCACAACCAATAAAAAACACCGAGCTTATCTTCTCTGGGCTCGTAAACATTTACATGGAAGAAGTCTTGTTGTGTCATGCTTGATCACATAGCTTGTCTCATCCTTTCATATTTGGCCTAATGCCAGATCCATGTTTCTCTCAATTGAAACTTTAAAGCATTCCTTATATGCAAGCCTTTGCAACACTGTTGCCCTTGCGATCCGACACTTTGACCCATGGAGGAATTTCTTGAGTGTCCTTATCCTGCACATGTCTCCTTGCACTAAGCATTAGTATGCTCCATGTGCTTGGAACTAGTTTTCTTTCTCATGACAATCTTTCCTCCTATGTAATGTAGCATTCTTTTATTCTTTTTCAATCTCATTAAAAATTGGAAAAGACAAAAAAAATCAAATATTCCAAAAAGAGGGGACAAGAAATATACACTCTTTTTTCGGTAGCAAGATAGTCGCCCTTGGACAAAGCACATATTTTTGTTTGTTTTTCAAGCATTGGGATCTAGTATGACCTTAGGAAGTTGTTCTCGCTACATAGAGTTGTGTCCTCCTTCGTTTGGTTACTCTTCCAAATATATGGAGAGTTTGTGGTGCCTCCTACATTACGGACTTATGTCAATATTACACTGCCTAAGTCTGATCATCTTTCGTGCTTTTGTCCAAGGGAAGTCTTATTCAACCCGAGTCAGTCATTCTACAATTTGTCTCTTGACTTTCATGAGTCGGCCATCCCATAAGTCCAGTCAATTTCAAGTTTTAAGTCTATGAATTTCTATGATGGATCATCGGGATCTTCCAGTCTTTTCCCAATGATGTGTTGAAGACCTCGGGGTAGTGAGTCTTACACTCTCATTGTACTCCTACCTGATTTTTGAATATCTTGAATTTATTTCCCGAGATATGAAGTACACATCTCTAACCACAGGCGTCAATACTTCTTGAAGGTGCATCCTATATTGCACTTGTATGTCTTCAAATGATTTTGAGATGTAGATATGTTGTGTATTGCTCGTGGCCACACTTTATATATACATTTATATATGACATGGATCTGTAGTGTACTTGATTGGAAGCCATGATTAGTTCATACCGAGCATGGGTATGCCCGCCTCGGAGAGATTATTATTGTTTTGCAGATGGCACCTCTCGAACTCTAGTCCTAGGCTCACTAGACTTTGTGCTAGTAAAGATATTGTAATGTATTTCGACCATCATTTTCTCTTCTGACCTCACACATTAGGGGGAATCTGTTATAGCCCAAAAATTCCCTACCTATGCATACATGGCATTGGCCTTTTTACTTACACAATTTGTCAATTTACTGTTGAGGCTCTTTCTTAAAAAACCATTTTTTTGAGCATGTACACGCCCTGTTGAACTACTGCCCACGTACACAGGTTGTTGCATGATAAACAACCCACATACATATGCCTGTTGCACACTAAACAACCCACGTTTACCTTCAAAAGTTGCAAAAATTAAAAAGTTGTAAGGAATTCAGTAGAGTTTACGAGCTATTGGAGGTTTCCCAACCTTTTTACCCATTGTAGCCCATCCCCAAACCGAATAAATATCCTTTTGTCATATAAAAGGAGGTCTTGGGGTCCCATTCCATCACTAAGAAAGAGAACATAGAAACTCTGCCAAAATCCTTTCCCCCTCTAGCCCAAGTTTTGCGGCCCTTTCTAAGATTTGGCCTCAGCATTCCCTCTCAAGTCCCTTCTCCTTATGCAATCCCTTCCCTTTTCCTAAAGAGATCAGTTGATTTTGAGAGGCAAGCATGGAATGATGCACTTGGAGCAACGGTAAGAGGAGCCTGAACCAGGTTCGCAGAGTGTTTTCCGATAAGAAGGTTGTAACTTTTGTAATTTTCACATCTAAATAAAAGAGTTATTTTCCTATCCCAATACATTGTGTCTTTCTTAATTGATTAATGGATTTGAGTTTATATCTAACATTGACATTGATGAATAGAGATAGTATATTTGTAGCATTGTTTGCCTAAGTGTTCTTGTAGGTCATCTTTGGGAGGAGACCAGCAGCCTGGGAAGCTACAAGGTTGGAAGAGGTCTACTTCGAACGTTTGGACCAAAGGTACCAATTCTGACCTACTTCCCCATCTCTTTATGTCCATCCAATTTAGATAGTTTGGGGTAGTTTTGGAGTAGGACTGTCTTTTAAGGGAGATCATTGCTCTGTCTATATTTAGAACCGGTATATTAATAGGGGGTTTTCCCCACTATCAATCATGATGAAATATACATGTATATTAGCATTATTTATTTTGAGTTCATGCCATGGAAATTCTATAGATGTCGATGAGTGAATTGTTGTTGTTATAATTGTAAAAAAAATATGATAATGCATTGAGAAACCTCTTGCATACAAATTGTTTGCAAAAATGCATTAAAAATTTGTTTTGTATTTTTAGTGAAACTCATATAAATCGAATGAAGACCAAATTTTGATTTGGGTTAGCTGGCACATATTTCCACATGCTCACCAAAAAAAATCTCAAAATTGGTTTGTATGACTAACAAAAATGCAAAATGGTTGTTGAATAAATTATACTATAATATGGCCATACAATGTTAGTTGGCATTCAAATTTTAATAGAAAGTATATAACACCAATATCCATGTTCTCACCAAAAATCAACATCATATTTGCTTGTATGACTCTTAAAAACACAAAATGGTTGTAGATCAAATTATATTACAACTCGTCCATACGATGCTTATTGTCATTAAAATTTTAACAGCATGTAATTGACATCAATATCCACATACTCTGTCCAAAATTCAAAGTTAGATTCATTCATTTCATTCCCCAAAATGTGTAAATACAATGAGATCGAGAAGGACTACTCAAATCCCACATACCCTTGAAAATAGTGTTTGTTGTGTATGAAAATTTTGAAATTGATTATGAATGTTCTTAAGGGATTAATTAATATGTTTACCTCTATTACAAGTTGGTTTATTCTCTGAATTAGTTCTACATTGACCTCCTTGAAGTAAAAAGTACTCATTTCCCCCTATTCTTGAAGATATGTGAGTGCAGTGCATAAATTGATTACATAACCTATATGAATTAGTTTAAACACTATTGTGAGGTATTTACCTTTGTCATATGATGATTTGTGTTCTGTGGCTCTCAAGACTAGTGATGTTTATGTTATAATTCTTTAGGATAATTGGTGTAACCTTGTACATGTAGATGATGAAGCAAGAAACCTATAGAATATGAAATCATTTCTTAATGTTTATAACAACCTTTATGATTATGGAAACATACTTTTAAACATTGAACAAGGCGTTACATGCATGAATCTACGAACATTAACCTTAAACCCCAAAATTGTCTTCTTTAAATGTAAACAAGATCTCCATCCAAGAGACTTCAAATAATCATTGAGTTGAAATAGTTGATGGTCTTTTCAAATGAGTTTCGTGTATAAGTTATGATTAAAAATTTTAAGATGTTTCATGCATGAATTATGCACCTATACTTGGTATCCTTCATAGTAAAATAGTGTTATGAGACAAATTAAGAATGGTGAGTTTTAATTAAGCTTTGATCTTCATTTTGATGTAAAAATTAGCTTAAAGATTAGAAATTTGTTTATGTTGAAATAACTATTAGTTCTACATTGACCTCCTTGAAGGAAAAACCACGTATTTCCCTCTATCTCTGAAGATATGTGAGTACAATGCATAAATTGATTACATAACATATATGAATTAGTTTAAACACTATTGTGAGGTATTTACCTTTTTCATATGATGATTTGTGTTCTGTGGGTCTCAAGATTAGTGATGTCTATGTTATAAGGCTTTGGGACAATTGGTGTAACCTTGTACATGTAGATGATGAAGCAAGAAACCTATTGAATATAAAATCATTTCTTGATGTTTATAATAACCTTTATGATTATGGAAACACACTTTTAAACATTGAACAAGGAGTTACATGCACGAATCTAAGAGAATTAACCTTAAACCTCGGAATTGTCTTCTTTAAATGTAAACAAGATCTCCATCCAAGAGACTTCAAATAACCATTGAGTTGAAACAGTTGATGGTCTTTTCAAATGAGTTTCATGTATAAGTTATGATTAAGATGTTTAAGATGTTATGATAAAGATGTTTCATGCATGAATTATGCACCTATACTTCGTAGCCTTCACATTAAAAGAGTGTTATGTGACAAATTAAGAATGGTGAGTTTTAATTAATTTGAAGTTTTGATCTTTGTTTTGATCTTGATTTTGATGTAAGAATTATGTTAGCTAGACTTGGAATTTAAAGATTGGATATTTGTTTATGTTGACTACTATAAATCCAAACTTTGTTATAGTAATGAAAAGGAAGGGTTTATTTTGTAAATGGTTTTATATTGTTTTGATTTACACACTACTATCATCAATGAAATTTTTAGATCAACAAACCCTACTCTTGTTGTTGGTAATGTAGTTACATTACAAATTGGTATCGGAGCTAGATTATAGTGCTAAGGGTTGTATGTGTTCAAAGAAAATGAAAGGATTTTTTTTTGTTTTTTGTTAAGTTAACAAACATAGTATTCTTGAATATATGAATGACTAGTTATTTCATCCATACTCAGAACTATATGAGATTGTTTAGTTGAATTGTTTGATGAATTAGAGAACGATTTATGATCATTGTGAAGATGTCTAAATGTTGATGTAAGTGCTTACTTTTGATCATGCATTGGTATT
Organism: Picea engelmannii; assembly: GCA_009831015.1. Classification (NCBI taxonomy): domain Eukaryota; kingdom Viridiplantae; phylum Streptophyta; class Pinopsida; order Pinales; family Pinaceae; genus Picea; species Picea engelmannii. Next base: position 54,244 of record ML794462.1, on the reverse strand, counting down.
ACCATAAATACTTAATGGTGTCCACTATTTGGAGGACCTTTAACATGTTTAAATGTTATGCATTATTGATTATTAGGTCGAGTGTCCTATTGAGTGATAGGTTGTTCACCTAGCAGAATAAAAACCTTATTGTTAATGATTATTATCCTTATTTGAAATGCATATGGTGTTTAATGGATGGGTTTAAAAGTATTAGCCTTGTTCTTTAGGATTCACATCCTTAAAAGTGAAGATACATTTCATCCATGGTGTTGTAGATGACTCCTAAGATGATTTTATCTTAAGTATGTTGTGAAGGAGTTTAATTGATGTTAAAATAGTCATCCTTGGTGTATATTGATTTTGATAATAAGACTTAATTGAAACCACTCGTGAGGGATATGTATGTATTTGATTGAGTGAATCTCTTATTTTTGCAGAGTGAAGTTATTATTCATGAAGAGAGTTGTATATTCCCATTAATATGAATGCATATCTATTGAGATGAATGAATGGATGGGTTTAACTGTGTAACAACAAATTGTACTTGTTATGTTTTAGTAATGTCATTGTTATCAGTTAGAATGCACATGAATGGAGATCAGCATGGAATGCATTTTATTAATATGGTACATGTATAAATACATGATTTTGACCTTCATATTCATATTCTAAGAGGTCTCTTGGATTCCTAATTATTGTTCCTATTCACATGACTTTTCATATTCCTTGTCAAGTGAATAATATTATAACACTAACGAATTATGTTTCCAACATTCTCCCCCTAATCCGAAGGGGTGCATGTGAGTCCAAGTAGAGAGTTGATATTTGGAAGTGGACAATTGCCAATGGCTGAATGTGCTCTCTGAATATGGTGGTTTTGGGATGACCACAAACTAAATGGATAGTAGAAGTTGACGTCTTCTACTAATTGTAGGTTTAATGAAGACCACAAACTATGGAACTTGGCTCTAAGGCTTAATGGTTTTTGGAACATTTCCTAAGTTATCTGGAAGTTGATGTATTCTGCTAGTTGGAAGTTCTCTCAAATGGTGATTTAAATATCACCACAAACTGTTGTCTAGTAGAAGTTGTAAGTCTTCTACTAAATGGTGGTTTAAGGAAGACCAAAATCCAAATCATGTTGATGGAACATGGCTTTGAATTTGGCTCACTTGTTCTTGCCTAATTGATAGTACTTTGAAACTTGAAGGCTAACTATCAATCACTGATATTATTCCCCCTCGTTGCGTACAAGGTGAGAAGATGAAAATATTTTCACTGTAATATGTGTCAATACTTGAGAGTAAAATATACAGTGTGGCTGATATATATTATTGGTTATTGATGACCATTGCCAATAAGTTATCCACATAGTGATTCTTTACTCTTGCAAGTTTCTTACATTTGGAACATTTGTTTGAAGGATGATTATGATTTCCAAAATTCTCACAAGGATGAAGATCAAAACATTGATCATCCATGTCACCAACTCGATGACAATGTTGGCATAGAGGAATCTGATCTTGAACTAGAGTAGCTGAAGATGGATTTTCTTGAATAAATCCAACACTCTAGAACTGGATTGGTTTGGAATAATCTGGAATATGAAAGGTCACTTCCATTTTGTATCCAAGACTTGTTTTGTACTTTTTTTTTATGATTTCTTCCCAAGGTATGATGACGGGCTTGGAAAGTGAAAGAAAAACTTGTTTATGACAAATTCCATCTTCATTTGAATTTTCTTCTGAAGTGACGTCATTGATTTGATCATGCATCAATTGTTGGTAGGAATCATTCTCAAATTCAAAAAGAGAATTTTTCTTAACAAGGACTAGTTCATAATGTTGATTCTTTTGTAGTATTTCATCTTGTTGGAGTTGTAATTCAAACTGGAAAATTTTGATTTTGTCTTGCGAATCTTGTAAACAAGTTAGAACATTAGTGATAGTTTCTTTGTCACTCATGACCATATTGTCGAAAATAGAGAGTATTAGAGTGTTCAGTAACTCTAATAATTCACCAATTTGATCCATTCAAAGACTGACCTAGACCTCAAATTGTTTCTACATTCTTTGGAAGTGGAATCATGAATTTTTTTTTTGCTATGATTTCCAAGGATACAAGCATTACATTGCTTCAAATTCCTAGGAATAGTAAGCAAACAGAAAATGCCATTCCTTTTTAGCAAACGAAGGTTGTCATAAGTAGTGTGACCAAATCTAGCATGCCTTAAGAGACTAGATGGCATTGTACCTGCATTGTGATGAGAGAGGTATGAAGAATTCAGTGCATGAGTAGATGTCCCTTTCAACTTCAACGATCTTCCATCTTCCACTCCGGTCATGACAACCATGTTGTCAGAAGCCTTCCTTATATCAACTATGTCGCTGAAGATTTGAATAGAGTGATTTTTCTGTCAAGTGTGCACAAGAGACAACAATTTTCTTTGTAGCTCAGGAAGATAGAGCACATGACGTAGAATATTTAAGCCTGATGGTGCCAATTCCTGAATGCTTTAGACTTGATTTACCAGAAAAATAGACTATACCATCTACATTGTCATTGAGATCTTCGAAGAAGTCTCTTTGGAAGTTCATGTGGTAGGTTGCACCTATGTCAAGAAGACATGCATCTCTCCAAGAAGCAAATGAAGTGTTAAAAAAATGTTCAGTTACTCCTGTATTGCAATGGGAAACAATATAATGAATAGATTCAAGTGCTTTACCTTTCACTAGATTCAATGTTTTACCTTTGCCTTCTTTTTTATTCTACTTGTCTTTGATCTTATCCCAAGGGATTATTCATTTATTTGCTTCATGTCCATTTTTTCAATAATGGACACATTGAAGATCAAACTTCTCATGGCTACCCCCCTGCCTTTGAAATTTTTTTTTCTTCTCTTACTACCTTCTCCTATATGTTTTGACATTGCAAGCATACTAGTTTGTGCAACAGTTGGAGCTTCTTCTTGCACAACCTCATGTTTCACTATATGGGGACCAAGAAATGCATCAATAGCTCAATGTGTAATAGCATATCCAGTCCCAAAATCCACACCTTCAACTATTGTAAAACATATGCTACCAAGCATAGATCCACCACCCTACTGGACTAGTGATGGAGGAGGGGCATGAGAACTTGGTTGAGGATGATCGAACACATGTTTAGTTAGTGGGGCTTGCCTTCTCCCTGAGCCTTGTCAAGGCATATTATCGATAGTGTGAGTAGGAGTGGATATAAAAGGAAGAGGTTGTACGCCAGAGTGGAAGGGTCATTAGAGGAGTGAAGGAGGATAGAACAACAACCTAACACACTTGACCAACTCAATATTGTTGGTGGAAACCAATAGAGACACCTAGTGATCCTACCTCAATCATACCCTTTCCAAAGATTAAAATAATATCGTTAGGAGTTAAATAAGTAAAATCATCAATATTCATATCAATCACCACAAGATAAGAAATGAGACCTTTGTACGTGAATCCAATGCTAATATTTATAGAGAGATTTAAAACACAACAAATAAAATACATTGAAAATCATATACGTAATGAAGGAAACAACATGGAAGATGTATTTTTTTTGTTTTCCTTTGCAATGGAAGATGTTACAACATAGGAATATGAATTAGAAGAGAAGGTGTCTCAATTCAACATCATTTCAGAGGACATTCTAATAAATACATTCACAAAGATTGAAGACGAACCTCATCACTTGGCTAGTTTAACTTGCATTCGCCTACGATTCAATTCCATAATACAAAGTGTTTTCTAGAAGAACAAGTGCATGTACATCATCCCTACGGTGGTGGTCGATCTCTTACACTAATATAAAGAGTGTCATGAAATTTTAGATTAATATCTCAACTGAATCATTGAAATAGTAACTTGAAGGAAAAACCCTACGCAATGGAAATCGGGATGGAAACGAGTTTGTTCCATTCCATATCCATTGTTGATGATTGCAGCTATGTGAGACATTCTCCAGCTTACAAACCCGTGAGATGTGGATCATTGCAGCTATGTGAGTCTTTATCTCATCTTACAAACTCGAGAGAAATCCCCTAAGAAGAGTACGTGGTTCCTTCCTGAGACAGAGCTAGGAACGTAGAGATGACCTCCTCCATTTAGAGAGTTGAGAAGAACTCCAGATGATTATCTGGTGGGAAAGGTGATATGTTGAGTTATAATTGCATGTGGTTGAGCACAAGGTGAACGTGTGAAATCCCAAAGTGTTGGGTGCTTCATCATGTGAATAGAAATGAAGATGATGTATTAGCCTCCTCCGAGCAGCAGAGTTGACAAGAAGACTCCAGGTTATTCTCCTATGTGAGGTAGTGGGAAATAATATCTGTAGAGTGGATGTGCCTGTGGAAGAGCACAGGTGAACGTGTGAAGATCTAGTTCTTTTGTGTAATGCAATGAACCAGAGATATGACATCCCTATGGATGTGCCCCTAGTGGATGAACAATAGTGGGTGTATCAGATCCTTTGCTATATATTTTTCAAGAGTGAGACCTGCCTATAACTCTAATTGTTATGTAAAGGGTACAGGTCGGCCCCACCTTAATATGATTAATAATAAATGTAAAAGATAATTAATCTAGTTAATATTAATTATAATAATAATAATAATATTGTGACTTAGAGAGATCGACCCTATTGAGCCAATAGACACTTCAGTTGATAGGAAAAGTATAATATAAGTAAAGGAATATTCCCCATTGTGGAAACACATCTTTCATGTGAGTTTGGAAATTTAAGCAAGTACATCTACTTGGGAAAAGGTGCGCACCTCTCTTGGGCACTAGAGTTCTAGGGTTTGAGCACCCTCTTGTGTGCTAGGGTTTATCTTCGTGGTGAAGGTATTTATCTTGAAGAATATAGCAAAGGATTTGGCTAGTTTTTCTTCCCTTGTTGAGAAGGGTTTCCCAGGATACTTCTTGTGTTCTTGTACATGGTGCTTCTTCTTGTGATCTTGGTTGTTGCAACATTTATGGTTATGGTTAAATGATAAAAATGGAATGAAATTCATGCTTAACCTATCTTATTGAAAAAATCAACATGGTATCAAAGAATAGGTCTTGAAGAACCCATTTCACAAGATACAATATTTTACTAGACATCCCTCCTCTTTTGCAGAACAGTACGACCCCCCTAGGGTTTCCAGAAAATCCATACGACCCTCTTCTTTTGAGTGTTTCAACACTTGGAACTTGGACGTTGGGGATAAAATTACCACAGTAGTGTACGGCCTCCTCCATCACATCTCTAGAAGCTCTCAAAGTGAAATTCCGAGCATTTTTAAATTTTGGCCCTAGGGTTTCTAGGGTTTCGCTAATTTCTGCAGAAATTTCAGATTGAGGGTTTCTGCAACTCATTGAAGGATCTCTTCAGCTCACTAGTGTTATCCTATATTTCAAAGTCTTATTGTTGGCAGTCATAAGTCCAACTAAACCTAAAAAGTGATAGCCTAGCCTAGCCGTTAGGTTTACTAGCCAAGTTGACAAGGGTTTATGAAGAATCAAAAAATGAGCAAAATCATAATGGGAGGAAAGCTTGATGATTCACGCAAAATCAGTTCCTGGAAAACAATACCTCAAAGAAATGAAGACATCAACATATCATCACCCTCAGGTATGCACTTATATATATATTATTTATATCATTGTCGTGAGGGTAATTGCAGGACAAAGGAACCTTTTGTTGAAGTCATGGATCCAGAGGGATCTTAGTGCATTCAGAGGAATGAAACAATGGAAGTGAAGACTCCAGGTTTGATTGTTGTAATTGTCATTCCTCTAACCTATATTTCTAAAGTTTTCTACATTACAAGTAGGTGTTGTAGATGGGACAACAATCCTTAAAATTGTTTTGATTCTAGAGATGTACTCATTATTCTCCTTTAGGAGATATTCTTGTTTTGGTTCCTCTTGTTTTCTTGTTCCAGGCAGGTTAAGAACAAAGGAAGATGATTATCCTTCAGAGGGAGTCAAAAAATATTTGAGAAAGAGGAAGAATAGAACCATCATTGAGACAACCAATGCAATATTGCATGATTAGAATCCTTCTAGGATTCCATGGGAAGAAGCATGCATGACATAGAATATGTTCATAATAAAGAGTCTTCACCGGACTTTGAAAAAAAAAAAAAACATAACTCCCGAATAAGTCTTCACCGGAATGAATCCTGAGATTGAACACTTCAGGTTATTTGGGTGCCCAGTGTATTTTCATGTACCCAAAGAGAAGAAGTCCAAGCTAGATCCTTTAGAAAGAATGGATATAGAGAATCTTCAAAGACATTCCAGATCGACATCCTTGGTCAGAGACAGATTGAGACAAGCAGAGACGTTGTCCTTGAAGAAGAGATATTCTTTCAAAGATCCAGAGAATCTCAGATAAAGATTGATATTAATACAATACCTTCTCCCCCTTCAGCAGTTCAAAGGGAGAAAAACATTATTCCAGTTGATCCAGTTGTTCCAGTTGATGTGTTCATAGATATTGCAGTAGGGAATAAAAGGCCTACCTAGACTCACTCTGGAAGAGGCGGATAAGAATACAAGCCTCTCAAGGCACGTCCCGAGAAAGAAAAAAGAGATTTTCGAGCTATCCTTCAGTCATGAGCCACTTCACTTATGCTGAGCCTCCTTGTCTTAGAGAAACAACAAGAGAACGAGTATGGCAGGATGCCATAACAAAAGAATACCAGTATATATTAAAGAATGATGTATAAGATATTATTCAGGGACCAGAAGGGAAGTCTGTGGTAACTTCCAAGTGGATCTATAAGATCAAACATGCAACTGATGGAAGTGTCGAGAAATACAAAACGAGATCTATAGCCAGAGGTTTCTCACAAACAGAGGAAGTTGTCTATGATGAGACACGTGATCCAGTAAACTCGATACACTTCCATCCGCACTACCATCCATGAGTTGGAAACTATATCAGATAGATAGATTCTTGATGAGTTTGGATTTCAGCAAGAATGTTGTTGATCCAAACCTATATTATTACAGTGTTGGTGACGAGAGCCTGATTTTGTTGACTTATTTAGGAAGCCTTGTTGTTGGATACAAGTAATCCTTGACTTCTGAATTCAAGATGAAGAATCTGAGTATGATGCACTACTTCTTGGGATAAGAAGTATGACAGAGGACCGATGAGATTTTCCTGAGTCAAGGAAAATATACAGTGAAAATATTAAAGAAGTTCAGTATGACAAGAATGCAAAATCCATAGTGATGGATTTAAAGAAAAAAGATTGATTATGATTCAGATGAGATTGATCCACAACCAATTCGATCACTGATGTATCTAGTTAACACTAGACCCGATTCATGCCATGTAGTGAATGTGCTTAGTCATTTCATGAGTCAACCGAGACAGACTCACTAGACAACAACAAAACATGTATTGAGATATATATGAGGCACAGTTGAATATGGCCTGAGATATGCCTCTAGTGTGAACTTGAGTTTGCAAGATATGTCGATTCAGATTGAGCAGAAAATTACAGTGGACCGGAAGAGCACATCTGGTTGATGTTCTACCATGAAGTTTTCCATGGTTTCCTGATGCAGTAAGAAACAAAACTATGTGGCCTTGAGTACCACAGAGGCAGAGTATATAGCAATGAGTGTGCGAAGCAATGTGGCTTCACAATATTTTGACAAATTTACTTGACCATGAGATGGATCCTATGATGATAACCAAGAGCTGTGTATAAAATCTCCTTGAGAACCTAGTGTTTCTTAATGGATCGAAACACGATGAGATGAAATATTCTTATATCAGAGATATGATGCAGAGGAAAATCGTGCACATGTAGTACCATCCTACACATGAGCAGATTGCAGACATCTTCACCCAACCAACTTGGTGAAGAATGCCTTCCTAGTTGAGAGGGAGTATTGATGACTCTAGCCAAAGAAAAAAATCAAAATACATCTGTGTGAGACTTGGCATGATGAAGAATGCCTCCCTAGCTGAGAGGGAGTGTTGATAATTGCATCTATGTGATGCATTCTCCAGATTACAAATTTATGAGATGTGGATCATTGCAGCTATGTGAGTCTTTCTCTCAGCTTAAAAACCTGAGAGAAAGCCCCTAAGAATGGTACATGGTTCCTTCCTGAGACAGAGATACGAATGTAGAGATGACCTCCTCCATTCAGAGAGTTGAGAAGAACTCCAGATGATTATCCAGTGGGAAAGACGGTATGTTGAGTTAGACATGCATGTGGCTGAGCATAAGGTGAACGTGTGAAATCCCAAAGTGTTGGGTGCATCATCGTGTGAACATAAATGAAGATGATGTATTAGCCTCCTCTGAGCAGCAAAGTTGATGAGAAGACTCCAAATGATTCTCCTGTGTGAGGAAGTAGGAAAGAAGATCTGTAGAGTGGACATGCCTGTGGACGAGCACAGGTGAACATGTGAAGATCTGGTTCTTCTGTGTAATGCAGTGAACCAGAGATATGATATCCCTATGGATGTGCCCCTAGTGGATGAGCACTAGTGGGTGTATCAGATCCTTTGTTATATATTGTTCAAGAGTCAAACCTTCCTGTAACCCTAATTGTTATGTAAAGGGTACAGGTCAGCCCCACCTTAATATGATTAATAATAAATGTAAAAGATAATTAATCTGGTTAATATTAATTATAATATTAATTATTATTATTATTATATTGTGACTTAGAGAGGTTGGCCCTATTGATCCAATAGACACTTCAGTTGATAGGACAAGTCTAATATAAGTAAAGGAAGATTCCCCATTGTGGAAACACATCTTTCATGTGAGTTTGGAAATTTTAGCAAGTACATCTACTTGGGAAAAGGTGCACACCTCTCTTGGGTGCTAGAGTTCTAAGGTTTGAGAACCCTCTTGTGTGCTAGGGTTTATCTTGGTGGTGAAGGTCTTTCTCTTGAAGAATATAGCAAAGGATTTGGCTGGGTTTTATTCCCTTGTTGAGAAGGGTTTCCCAGGATACTTATTGTGTTCTTGTGCATGGTGCTTCTTCTTGCGATCTTGGTTGCTGCAACATTTATGGTTATGGTTAAATGATCAAAATGGAATGAACTTCATGTTTAACCTAGATTATTGAAAATATCAACATCCATACCTGTGTGCATGGAAGGAGGTAGCAGGTCATCTAGTAGAGCAAAGTATAGTGAGGGAGCATATCGATTCTAGAAATGGCTCTAAAGAGAGGGGTTAAGGCTTTGATTGTTGAGAAGCGGGAGATGGACAAGAAATGCATGCAGAGAGAACAATGCACAGGTAAAGAGAGGTGGGACTAAGTCAAGGAGAGCATAGGAGTAACATCCCAAACCTTAAAAGGTGTGAATAAAGTTGTGGAAAGTAGAGGGACAAAAGGATAGACTAGACTTATAGGGAGAGGGGTGTTTATGCACACGAGAGGAAAGGAAATGCTAAGAGAAGATAATCATGGAGTTAACCCACTCTGATAACATTGATAGAATGCACACGAATGGATATTAACATGGAATGCATTTTATTAACATGATACACATATAAATACATGATCTAGACCTTTGGATTCATCTTCCAAGAGGTCTCTTGGACTCTTGATGGTAGTTCCTATTCACTTGACTTTTCATATTCCTTCTCAAGTGAATAATATCATAACCCTAATGGATTATGTTTCCAACATTATCTAACTATCTTCATCTTGAAGGTTATGGTATGTTGTGTACTTTGAATGCTAGTTTTGAGTGTGTTGTATTCGACTTTTTAGAATGAGTCAGTATGAAATGATGACATAATAAGTGTACAAGAGATTTATGTTTGACATGGTATAAGGCATCTATTTTTTTTTAGTTAGCTTCCGTATGAAAGAAGGAAACATATTTTTGGGTGGCAGGAGTGGGAAAGGTTCTATTTGGTCCTGTAGGAAAATTTAAACTAGACTCCTCTTGGATTTTAGGCCACACATTCAATAATTAAGATGAGGCCTACACTACCTTTCAAGGTCTTGTTCTTTCTAAAGCTCACAACAGGCTCTCCCTTTCCATCCTAGGTGACTCAAGAAACACCATCATCCACTTGTGTCAAGGATCAGTCGCGCGTGATGCAAACCTTAGATCCATATTCTACAGAATCATTAAGGAGCTCAAGTCCTTTCAAAAGACAATTGTTTTTCATATCTTCATAATCAATAATATCCAGGCTGATCGATAAGATAATCTAGCCACTACTTGAAATATGGGGTCCATTTTCATAAATGGGCATATCTCTTATCATCCCATCCCATTACTAGGATATATTTTGTTTCTGCTTGTTTATACTAGGAGTTTTTATTAGAGTATACATATTTAGTAGCTTTGGAACAAGGAAATTGTTAGGCCTACAAGTTTTTTGCTCAGTCTCACTCAAGGGATTACTTATAGAAATTTTGATGTAAATATTTCTCTGATGTGCAACATTTAATACTAATCAAAATCTACTAGTTTCAATGAAAAAATAAAGAGAGGAAAACATACTTTAATTATGTGTTTAAAACTTGCTAAGTAAATGATTGTGAACTTTCATATAATAGATTGATCTTAATTCTGACTTGAAGTTAGTATAAATTGTTAGTAAATCATTGAAATAATGATGTATACAAGCTAATAAAACTATTGAATGTGAAAGAATAATCTAGAGTGCCACTATTGATGGATTTTCCATTTGAGATAAGATATCAATATATGAACTAGATTGTCTTGATAATGTTCAATTATTTTATGAATAATTCATAAATGACATTGGTCAATGCTCTTATTGAAAGGTATAGAAGTACAAAATTTGAGTGACATTATCACATTAGACCTTGGATTGGGAAGGTTAGTAAAGACCCAAGTTAAAAAATTATTGAAAAAACATGTGAATGTGCAAGTGTTCATTTTATTTAAAATTACATGATATGATTATGAAATTTTATTTTTTTTGAAACGCTATAGATGTTGAAATTAGCAAGTGTTTCTATAAAACTAATGAGATTTGTGTCTTTGTTAAGCATGACAACTATATGGAAAATAGTTTCGAAGACATCTAGTGGAAGAAATCCCATAAGAAGAGAAAAATTGTTGTCATCCATTTAAAAGCTAAGTATTTTGATAATATTTGATTAGATTTTAATATGCTTTCTATGAGAAAGAGATGAATTTGAATTTCACTGATTTTAGTATACTTGATGGTGAAGATATCAATAAAATTGATTTGCATATGATTGATATATTGAATATAATTCATTCTAATGGAACTTTGTGGGGTGTGTTTGTTGTTTTAATATGCTAACCACATCAAGAAAGGTAACCAAGGAATAAGGGTTGTAGAGCATGATGCCTTGCATATTCAAAAAGGACTACTCTGGGAGGGAAGACTAGCTGCTAAAAATCATAGTAGAGCTTGGTTAAAGTTTTCCAATGATTGTAAAACAATTTCCAAAATGACCACAAGGAAAGACAACTCAAAGCAATAGAGTCTTGATTTAGCCATGCTAATATAGCATATGACCTGAAAGGAATTGGGTAAGAATTCCTTCATATATTCTTTGATATCTTCATTGATATATTTGTGATGACATATAATATACCTAAGTAAGAGTATAGAAAAAGAATGAAACTTTAGACAAGTAAGAATTGCTAGAATCTTTTTAATACATGCATATGATAGTATGTCACGATTAAGTTGATTAAGAGGTAATAACTGAAGTGAATGAGTATTTATACTCATGTTATGAATTTTTATTCCATGCGATACAACCACATGTAAGGCCATATTGTGTTGGAATTGGTAAAGGCTATAACATTGCACAAGTATACAATGGCCTATGTACATGTAATTAGTATGCTAGACTATTACCATTTTGCCAACATTGAAGAGTACTGAAGGAGTATATTCCTAGTGTTGTGTTTGGGATAAAGAAGAAGGGATTCATATGGTCAATCAAATAATGGGGATGTGGCTAGATGATATGTCGATGCATTAGTTTTCTCATATTTGCCTTGGTAAAACACATAAGTTTGACTTAAAAATATTTTTTATTCAATGTAAATATGCATTGAGTGAATGTGTAAAAATAAATTATGTAATCATACAAATGGTGATCCTGCATTTATGATTGTTGACACATATTCTTGATGCATGCATATATGAAAAATGCATTCATATAATTGAAATTGAAAATCATGTAAGAGTTTTCAAAGAACTACATAACAATGAAAGGAAAGACCTTTTAATACTCCAAAGGAACTATTAGGTAGTGAAAGGAGTGGCATAGATTAGTAAATAAAAATATAACTTTAATAACCCCTCACAAAATAATATAAGTGGGAGGGGAGAGAGACACCCCCACATGAAAAAATGAAACTAAATAATATAAGTGGGAGGGGGACACCCCACATGAAAAAATGAAACTAAATAATAATGAATTCTAAAATATGAATCATGTTAAAAGTGTGAAACTAAATAATAATGAATTCTAAAATATGAATCATGTTAAAAGTGTGATTGTGTGATCATGAAAATTGGTTGCATTTGTTTTATTGCATACATATTTGATTACATTGTATTATGCTTGTTGTGTTGGTAATGAATACACAGTGAATGGCATTTCATTGCATTTAATATTATTAATCACTTAAAATGATTGGATTATTAATATGTTATTGTTATAACCCTAAAATGCACCACACAGGCTTACCTGGCATCAGGCCAACTCATGCCTCTTCCTAGCCAAAGCCATGCTGAATAAAACCTTGAAAAAACACTTAAAACAAGCAACCCGCGCCCTAACCTCTCACTGGGCGCGGGGGACCGCTTGTTGACCTTCTACTGCACGCGGGTATCCGCGGGCTAACCCACTACAGCCCGCGGGTACCTAACAAAGCAAAAAATCAGGAAAGTTTCCGTCGAGACACGAGGTTTTTTGTCAGTTAACTGGAACTCTTAGCCATGCATGGCCGAGAGTTCGCCAAAAACCCTAGCTCCTTCTAGCCTATAAAAGGAGGGGTAGGGGTACTATTCAAAGGAAAAATCATAGCAAAGAAACTTTGCCAAATTGCCAAGTCATTTTTGTCCCAACCCTGTAGCCTTGCCTCAAGCTTCAGGAGAAACTCAAGCAACAGCAGTTGGAGGACAAAAGAAGAGGAGGATCCCAGGATCAGGATCGAGGAACGGTGGCCGATCTCAGAAATCATTGTAAGTTGATTCGTATTGAGATTAATGAAAAAGATACTTTTCCCGTCCCGAATACATGAGTCTTATCTATGTTATTTGATTTGTGTTTTATCTCTAACCCCCTAGTAGATCAATAGCATGCATGTGTAGTCTTGTCTTGATTGCAGGAAAGATTTGTGGAAGGAGAAGCAGCAGCAAAGAGATAAAGGCTCAACGGAGGATCTACTTCAACCGTCAATAAAAAGGTTAGTTTATTCTTCCCATGTTTGCATGAGAAAAGGGGTTGAGATTTTGGGTAGAAGGTTAAAAGTTAAGTCTTGAGGGTCATGATCTGCATACAAGTTTAGAACCCTAGCTTGTTAGTCCGTAGGGTAGAATACCCCACAACAGTTATAGTATTAATATCATTTCATGGTTCGTTGTGAATATTGCAATGAAATAATTATATACATGAATACTCACAATTTGTTTGGTAGATGGAAAGTTCATATTGTAGTTAGAATTGTCTTGAATATGGCAATCAATGTAATTCCATAATGAAGATTGGATGTTACCACATGCAAAGGACAAACCTTATGAGAATGATCTCATACTTGTGAAATCTAATTTCTATATGAAATTGATTTGAAATTTCTAATTGAAATTATTATTATGATATCTCATAGTAACTATATGTGTATGATACAAGTGGGATGATAGATTTGTCTATTAAAAAAACATGATGGTTGTTGACACTAAAAAGCACGGGGAGGATGTTACTGTGTGGTTTCTTGTGTTGTATGGGTAATGGAATGAGAGCCAAGAGTTGGTATAATTAGAAGAGTGAATAAAGAACTAAGCAGTAGGTTGTGTGTCCAAGCAGTAGGCTATGTGTATTTGTCTTGGAAGCTTTTGGGAAAAAGGGAAATGATTTGGAAACCTTGAACAATTTTTTTTTCTTGATGGTCTCATAGGGCAATGCAAGGGTGGCATCCACAAAGGATTTACCTGTGGTTGGGAGAATAATGGTGCACACCTAATAAGTTTCCTTGGAGCTCATTTTGTAAAAGATACATGTATCCATCTGTCTCTTTGATTAAGATCTCAATCATGCTGACATGTACATTTATATCAACATTATTGATTTTGAGTTCATGCCATGGAAATTTTGTAGATGTTAGTAAGTGAGTGGTTATTGTTATAATTGATTAAATTGCAAAATTTGTATAATAATGCATTGATAAACCTTTTGCATGCCAATTGTTTATAGAAATGCATTAAAAACCAGTTTCGTATTTTTAGTGCAACAATGCCATATGAAGTTGAATGAAGATCAAATTTGGATTGGGGTTAGATGGCACATATCCACACATGCTCGCCAAAAATTAGTTTCAGGTTTGCATGTATGTCTCTTAAAAACACAAAATGGTTGTAGATGAAATTTCGCTATAACATAAGCATAGAGTGTCTCATTCAAATTTTCATATCAATTAATTGATATCAATATCCATATGCTCACTAAAAATCGACTTTAGATTTTCCTATATGACTTTTATAAATGAAAAATGGTTGTAGATGAAATTCTGCTATAAGTTGGTCATACAACATCAGTTCGCATTCAAATTTTAACAACAACTAGCTGACATCAATATCCACATTCTCACCAAATTTTAGAATTAGATTTTTTTTTTCATTCCCCAAAAGGTGCAAATGCATCCAGGTCAAAAAGGACTACTCAAATCCCCATACTCTTGTCAAATGGTGTTTGTTGTGCATGAAAATTTTGACATTTATTGTGAATGTTCATAAGATATTAATTAAGATGTTTACCTCAATTGTGTGTTGGTTTATTCCCTAAATTAGTCCTACATTGACCTTCTTGAAGGAAAAAGTACTCACCCCCCCTATTGTTGAAGGTATGTGAATGCAATGCATAAATTGATTGTGTAACATATATGAATGAGTTCAAACACTTTTGTGAGGTACTAACCTCTATCATATAATTATTTATGTTATGTGCGGGCCTTAAGGCTACTGATGCCTATGTTATAAGGCTTTGGGACAATTGGTTTAACCTTTGTAACGACCCCATCGTTACGACTACAAGCGAAGCAGAAAGTGCAATTTTTTTTATTTTTTTTACAAGCTAACAACAATGATTACCGCTAAACAACACATTTGACGGCGAGCACCATGCCTGTAGGACAGAAAAAATATAACTATGACTCCACGCACTGGCACAAGAGAAACTAGGTGAAACATGCGTAAAACAACAAAGGCAAATGACTACCCGCCCGACACAACATGACAATGCCTACGAGCTAAGTAAAACCTCAACAACCCGAAACAGTGGATTCGATGACCAAGAACTAGAACCCTATGTTGTGCAACCCAGCACCATAAGGCGTTGCAACCTAGTCCCAACAACTGCTACAAGAACAACACCCCCATCGAGAGGCACGGACTTCGGCCGAGTTATCAATCGTCTCTATCCTTTAGGGCACGCAATGATCCCCTCATCAGGAATCATGTCATCCCCAGGTGATAGGCACGACTATAACCCTGGTGCTACATAACCTATCTGGACCAAGGACTCTAGATGAATCCAACTCGCACGGAGGACAACTTAACCATCCCAACAGATGACGAAAAACCCTGGCACCCAACAGATATGTCAACAAGATGACTATGACATTCTTACGACACAACAACTTCCTTGCGCAGCAAATCAATTTGTACATAATTAAAACATTATTATTTAACAATCGCTTGTTGCAACTAAAATCCAATCCCAAGATCAGATAAGTATCTATTACTATCCCTTAAAACTGACACTACAAGAATCTAATCATTGTCTTTAAATATAATTTTGCTGACCATTAATGACCTTGTCGTCTTTTAATTAGAAATTGTTAACATGCTATCAGTTTGCTATTACTAAAAATTGTCGCTAATAAAACAAGCTATCAATAAAATCACGGTCAGTATGTTATTAATAAAATCTTTCTCTTTTATCCATAATATCTATTTAAACAATCAATTATATAAAGTTGTCCTTGAACAAGATTTCCATGATATATAAAAATGAATTTATGCTATATGCATAAAAATGGTTTTACACTAAGAACGTGATTTACACTATATATAGTTGTCCTTGAAGCATGATTAACACTATATAAATAAAAAGGAGTTTACACTATGGAACAAAATTACACTATATAACGCAAAAAGGGGGTTCACACTATAAAAATAAATATGAAATTAGCAAGAGGGTATCTTATGTATCGTTGTCATAAAAAGAAATGCGTTGTTAATCAACAAATAATTTGCCAACAAAAATTCATTGTTGTTCAAGCACTGAGCTAAAACGCCTCCACCAGATTCGCAGTCAAATTAAACGTTGTCTGTGGATATTTGTTTTATATTAAAGAAAAAAATAACAGCATTGTTGTCTACAGGAAAGCAGGTAAAAGAAAAATTAAAGGGTAAAAACCGCACCACAGGAGAGTTGCCAACTTTTTATGCGCTACCAAGCATTGGCATGTTGCCTAACATTTAAAGGTAACTCCAACTATCTTACACCAAACACTGAGGTTCAAAACTCAGGTAATTTTCCAATTTAACGCGGGAATTGACACAATCAACATGCCATCCATAAAGATTTGATGATATCGTTGTGACCCAGCATTAATAAATATGACGTATATGCAAAAACGTAGAGTACTAACTGAAATAGCTGACATTTAATCTACCAGATCACAGAAGGAAAAATGACGTTGTTGGGTAATACATCAATCATAAATCACTGAAATAGATTTGCTTTCAATCAATGTTTAATGGCCACCCGAAAAGTTTATGTTAAGACAATGTTGTCATAACAAATGTATTGCTAAGTTATAAGGGATATTGTTGAGCAAAACAAAAGAATCGTTGTGTGGTTAAATGCTTAAATCGTTGTCATCAAGTTAAAAAAACGCAGGTGTATAATTCCAGGGTGTCAATAAACGTAGGCTGGCTAATATTTAAAAAAAAAAATCATTGCAGATAATACAAACAGTTGTCCAAAAGAAATGTTGTGTAAACAGTCAAAACACGGAGTAATTAAAGATCCACATGCATTCGCTCAAGGGAAAATTCATTGTCTAATACAGTGGGTTGACATCGTCTTCCATAGGCTTTTAAAAACACAGTCATCAAGGGTGAATTTGCTACCAGTTAAGGCACGAATTTGTTGAGTTAAGTCACCAGAAAACGCATTTAAATGATGGGTAGTTTCACAAATTAACACAGGTAACTTTTCATAGTCAAAAAGTATGCAAGGCATCGATATAGATAGCAATACAACAAGATAATAATCGGTCTTACAACAATATACAAATGGAGGATGTACTGAGTAAAAACGAGAGCACACTCTTTAAAAAAAAAAAACAAGAGCACACTCTTTTAAAAAAAAACAGAAAGCCATGTTAGCGAAAACGAATATCAGCCAAATAAAATAGATGTGGGAAGGGCCACAAAAAAAATAAAAGGAAAGGCTGAGTAAAGACTCCAGAAACACACAGAGATGATCAACATAGGATAATGCAAAAGAAATCAACCATTAGAAAACGCAGATGAAATCAATCACATGAAAGCGCAGAGATGCTCCTTCACAATAAGATGCAAAGACAATCATTCAACTAGAATCAATCAACAAGGGTAGACGGTTGACCACTATCCTTCACTCATCATCCACACACAGAAAAGCAGGGCATTAGAATCTATAGTTCATTGTGCACCGAAGTGACGACCGTTTGTTCAGATCCTAACCGACTTCTCAAGCGTGGACTGACGAACTAGGGATGACGGCGAAGTAAAAATCACAACTCTTCACAACAAGTCAATAAAACCAATAGGACAGTCACAACATTCAGGGATCGAATGCCAAGGGAATCAAGTCAAGCAACGAGCTTAAGGCTATGGGCAATATTAAGTTCTCAGTTGAAATGTTAAGTCAAACATTTTCTTTACCCAATTAAAAGTACAGAAATGAAAGCGTAAGGTATAATAATAATCTACCATGTAGAATAAAAGTAAGCATAATGTATCCCAAGTCCTTCGCTCTAAGTCGTTGTCCCACGCGCTCCATGCAACTCCCGCTTGTCGACCGATGAGACTTCACCAGTACCTCCCAGCCAATGCTAGGGGTACTCTTCTTCCCCCTTAGCCCCCTGAGCCACAAAGGGGCCACGTACACTAAACCAGAGAACAACTAGCTCCCAGCTTGCCTCGCAAGGTCGAGCTACCACTCCTCACCGAGATGGGTATCCCAACTAACACAAGCTAATTCAGTCGAGTCTAAAATTCTCTAGCATAACGTTATGCATAACAGAAGAGATCCATCATCCTCCTCCTCCCTCCTTTATATAGAGTTTCTAAGTCATTTTATTTCCCAAGTTCCCATTTAATTTATTGTTCAATAATTTAATTCAGAAAAGTCCTCCCCGTACATGTGTCACCCATCCCCTTCGTTACACCAGAAATTAATTTCATTAATTATTTAATTACTCCTATTTCCCTCACCCACCTAAAAGCATTCCTAGAATCACTCCTAGGTGTCCTCATATTCCCTTACACATTTTAATGACTTACCCCCTTACTAATTTACTAGTTGAGTTCAATTTAAAAAGTTCTTAATGGCAAGATACCTTACTAAGTTATTCATTCTGCCTTTTCCTTAGTTTCCCCTTCTCTTTATGTTTCCCCCTTTGCCCCTTAGTTTCCTAATTCTTTTAAATTTCCCTCTATCCCTTTTTATTTAAAACTCAAATTAGCAAGTGTAGGAAATTACCCTTTTCCCCTTTTTCTTTATAATTAATAAATTTTTAATTAGTATATGTAACAAAACAATCAATTCCCCCCCTTTTTAAATTTTAATCCCCCAAAGTAATTTGATTTTAATAATTTAATCGAGTTTCTTACCCCCTTTTGTCACATGTTTAAAGATGATTTTTATTATTTTTATTTTTAGTTACCACAAGTATTACTTTAGACCTAGATTTTAATTTACGAGGCTAGGCGACATTTTAATTAGGGAAAATTTGTTTTTAAAACTTTCTCATCACATCATTCGTTCTAAGGCCATCTAGGTTTCTTCTCTTATTAGTTAACAACGCGACGTGCCCTTCAGGACGCACTAGGTGCCCCAAGGGTGTCACTCTTCTCATTATGTTTCCCTTGCACGACGTGCCCTTCAGGACACGCTATGTGCTCCAAGGGTGCCACTCACCTCATTTTGTTTCCCTTGCACGACGTGCCCTTCAGTACACACTACGTGCTCCAAGGGTGCCACTCGCCTCATTCTGTTTCCCTTGCGCAATGTTCCCTTCAGGACACACTACATGCTCTAAGGGTGCCACTCGCCTCTTGACTTACTTGGTAGACATCAAAAACCCCTAGAGTCAATACTCCATCAGCTGATCTTGTGGGAGACTAAGGGCCTCTAAGGAATAAGTCCCCTGCCTTATTGCGCATGCCTTAGAATCATCGTGAGCAACTGTCGCAGTCTGCCCTCACGGCATCATGGGTCTTCTCAAACTAGGTAATCGTTAACCTACAGTTCGAGCCATGACGGGAGTGTTAGTAGGTTGTGGCAGGGTTGTTGTCCACACCTCTCCCTCAACGTCTCTAGTAGTCATTTGTGACCCCTCTACTCCACATGTGAGTCTGGTCGGCAAGCTATCGTCAGCTCACATCCTCAACGAATCATGTCAGAACAAAATCCATAATCATAACATCTAATCAGATGCACATAGTTCATATATACAACAATCAAACCCCAATTGTCCACTCCCTGACTCGGTCTGGATTCCAAGGGGTTTCATCGATGCCCCTGCATCCTCGAGGTCCAAAATCCTGCACACTCAGGAAAACTGAGTCAATAGCACCTGTCTATGTCAATATAGCAAAATAACATGTTATCAATCCATGACGCCTCATAATCATAATCAAATGCCCAATAGTATAATAATTCGGATCACTTGCAAGCAAGTGTCCTCAAAAATAAGTTCGCTCAGTGCGCGCAAGAGCAGGATGTTACATACACCCCCTCTTGGTCTAAACTTCGTCCCAAAGTTTCACAGTATATAAGTGCCGAAATAATATGTATCATAGTGTCATAATTCTATCTATCAAACAAAAATGGAAACTATTGGCGCATATCATATGCGTCCTCCCAGGTCACCGAGTGCAGACTATAGTTGTCCCACTGAACCCTTACCTATTCTATTGTTCAATGTTGTAGTTGTTGAATGGGATGATCCAGGATGCGGATCGGCTCAACTGTGAGCACCCCCTCGTCCGATACCTGCAAGGAACTCATGTCAACAACATGTGTAGGATCACTAATATAATGTCTCAAAACAAATACATGAAAAACATCACACATACACCTCAAAGAATCAGGCAAGGCTAGTCGATAGGCCACGGGCCCATTCCTCTCTATAATCTCGAAGGGTCCCATGAACCTAGGGGAGATTTTATCTCCCTTTCCAAAATTGATCGAACTCTTATGTGGTTTTACCTGCAAGAAGACTTGATCGCCAACTTCATAACTACGGTTAACACGGTGCGCATCGGCATGACTCTTATGTCGATCCTGTGCTTCTTTGATCCTTTTTCTTATTGTTTTCATTTTCTCTTCCATTTCTTGGACCGCTTCTGGTCCCACAAAAACCCTATCCTCAAGCCGATCCCAACTCAAAGGCGTCTGACACGGTCGCCCGTAAAGAAACTAGAAAGGTGCCATCTTAATGGTGCTTTAGTAACTATTGTTATAAGTGAATTCTAGCAGTGGCAAGAATTATTCCCAACGCTTTTTTTGGTCCATCACATACATGCACAACATGTCTTCCAAGATTTGGTTTGTTCGTTCAATATGTCTGTCAGTCTCTGGGTGATACACAGTACTAAAGTTAAGTTGGGTTCCCAAGGCCTCTTGGAAACCAATCCAAAATCGTCTGGTAAACACCGATCCTCGATCAGATATAATCCTCTTTGGCACGCCATGCAGCCTCACAATCTCACTGATGAAAAATCTAGCTATGTCAGATGCCTGATACGTCGTACCCATAAGAATAAAATGAGCACTCTTCGTCAAAGTGTCGACTACCACAAAAATAGAGTCGTGTCTCCTTGTCATCAGTGGCAATCCAACAATGAAATCCATCGAAATGACCTCCCATTTTTATTTTGGAATAGCGTGTGGTTGTAGTAATCCTGTTGGATGTCTATGTTCAGCCTTTACCTGCTAACATTCTAGACATCTGGCCACATAGTTAAATATGTCTTCCTTCATTCCTTTCCAGAAGAATAAGGGTTTAAGGTCCGCCCTCATATTCATAACTCTCGGGTGAGCCATGTACACTGCTCTGTGAGCATCGTTTAGGATCAAACTCCTCAACTCATCGTTCGGTGGTACGTAAATCTGATTTTTAAACCTCAATAATCCATCGTCGTCAAACATAAATCCTTCAAATCTTGGTACCATCATTGTGTTTTGTCCGATAAAGACCTTGACCTCTTTGTACCATTCATCGTTGTGTTGTAAAGTTAGAATATTTTCACGTAGATTCATCTGAAGAGGCAACACTGAAAATATTTGTGGTCTCCGACTCAATGCATCTACCACTCAGTTCACAGTTCCTTTTATGTAAGTAATCTCGAAGTCGTACTCGCTAAGCAATTCCGACCAACGTCGTTGTCATGATTTCGGGTCGCTTTGCGTAAAGATGTGTTGTAGTCCAGAGTGGTCCGTATTTAATTCAAATTTTCATCCAACAAGATAGTGTCTCCAAACCTTCAATGCATATACAATGGCTAACAACTCCACATCGTGCGTCGCATAGTTCTCCTCATGCCTTCTCAGTTTCCTCGAGATGTAAGTGATCACTCGACCATCTTGCATCAAGACTCCGCCTAAGACTTCCTTGGATGCATCAGTGCATACCAAGAATTTCGTGTCCATGTCAGGGGCCTTTAGTATCGGTGCAGTTTTCAACAGCTCTTTAAGCCTCTGAAATGCTTCTGCGCATTTCTCGGTCCAAACAAACTTCTTGTTCTTCTTTTGTAATTCCATGATCGGATTTGCTATCTTCAAAAATCCCTCGACGAACCATCGATAGTATCCTGCTAAACCCATGAAGATTCACACTTTTGGGACATTCGTCAGTGCAGGCCATTCCATAATAGCCTCGACCTTTGTTGGATCCATAGTGATACCTTCTCCGAAGATGACATGCCCTAAGTAGTGAATCTTCAATTGATAAAACGAGCATTTGGACAACTTCCCATACAATTTGTACTCTCGCAGACACTGTAGTACCAAGCGCAAGTTCTCGTCATGCTCCTCCGTCATCCGAGAGTAAATCAAAATATCGTTAGTGAATACTTGGACAAACTTGTCCAAGTACTCGTGGAATACCCCATTCATCAAACTCATAAATACCCCTGGGGAATTTGTCAGTCCAAACGGTAAAACAGTAAACTCGTAATGTCCAAACCTCGTCTTAAAGGTGGTATTAGGGACGTCATCGTTCTTGATCCGTAACTAGTGATACCTTGATCGCAAATCGATCTTGGAAAACACTGTCACACCCTTCAACTGATCGAACAGATCATCAATCCTTGGCAGTGGATACTGATTCTTGATCATTGCCTTGTTCAACTGATGGTAGTCAATGCAAATTCTCCATGACCCATCCTTCTTTCGTATGAAAATAACAGGCACACCCCATAGTGAAACACTTGGACGTATAAGTCCCAGGCCCAACAACTCCTTCAGTTGCATTCTCAACTCCTGTAACTCTGAGGTTGACATACGATACGGCGTTCTCGCTATCGGTTCAGTCCTCGGTTTCAGGTCTATGTTAAACTCCAATTCCCTCTCTAGCGACATCCTAGGTAACTCCTCTGGGAAGACATCCGCAAACTCTCTCACCATAGGAAGGTGTTCTAGACCTTTCTCTACTCCCTTCTCATTTAATGCAAGGGTCACATAAATATTACATCCCTTGCGCATGCTCTTCCATAACTACAAGGAAGAGATAAACCTTAGGGAAACTCCCTGGTTTCGACCTACAATCACCCATCTTTGTCCCTCATCATCGACCAATCTCAACCATTTCATCTTATAGTTGAGTATCGCCTCATGCGATTCCAACCAGTCCATACCGATCATAATGTCATAAGATCCTAAGATTGTGACGTGCAGTTTGGCCTTGGTGAAAAACTCTCCCAGGTTAAGGGTACAACCCGTAACCTTTCCTCCAACCTTTTGTCTGGCTCCTAAAGCCATCTCTACAAATCTAAACTCATCATGTTTGACTACCTTTACCTTAATCCTTTTTAGCGCTGCACCAGAAATGAAACTCTCAGTAGCACCAGGATCTATCAAAATACTAAGGGTATGGTCAGTGACGGTACCTGACGTCTCGAGCACAGTCAACTAGTTCTCTTCCTGGCGGTTATTCACCACTGCATGAATCTGATGGGCATTTCCCAACTCTCCCAGAGTAGTGGATATGGATGATCCAGATGCTCTAGTCCTCTATATTGGGCAGTCGCGCTGGTAGTGTGGCTCCCCACAAGTCCAACACCCCTTCTTCGGTCCAATACTTCTGGTACCCGAAGTAGAAGATGATGGCCCACCAACCTGGAATCCTGGTCTGTTCTACTGAATAGGCCTAAACTGCTACTACTGCGGTCGAATCTGTTGTTGATGTTGTGGTCCCCGATAAGTTGTCTGCTGCTGAGGCACTGATCATCGAGGTGTAGTGAAAGTGGATCCTCTCTGGAAGCCATATACCCAGGTGTCTGTCTAGCTGGTGTCTGATGCTGCTATGCACCAAATTACACCTGCCCTATTGGTCTCGATGGAGTCGTGCTCTGACCCTCGTTGATAAGCTCATCCTCTGCTATTAGGGCCTTCTAGACGACATCATACAAGGTTTGAGGCATCAGAATCCTAACCTTTGCACGTATGCTGACATTAAGGCTGAACAAGAACCTGTTGACCTTAAGTTTATCAGTATTAAGGTGCGGAGCATACTGAAGCAACTCCATAAAAAGGGCCTAGTACTCGGGCACCGTCTGTCCACCATGTCGTAAGGCGTTGAACTCGTTGAGTTGGCGCTTAATGAATTCCTCTGATAGGTACCTCTCTTGGAACCGTTCCTCGAACAGTTCCCATGACACGTCTTCGACGGTCATATTCAATTGTGGCAGGAACGTCTTCCACCAAAGAAGAGTGCTCCCCTTTAGTTGAAAGACCACCATGCGGACCTTCATGTTGGAGGTATAGTCACGAATTGCAAAGCACATCGCCATATTCTCCAACCATGCCTCGGAAACTACGTCGTCTGGGGCACCAAAGAGCTCGGGAAATTTGACCTTATCTAGTTCGCGGTGAATGCTACTAGTACCAACCAGAGTGCGCGGTGGACCCTCAGGGGGTGTCAGCGCCCTAGCCTCATCTCTGTCCAAACGGCTAATCAATGCCTCAGACATGCGCTGAAAAGACCTCATCAACCCAACCACATCACCCACCACTATTTGCTCCTTCCCGACAACCTGTTTGTATCCCTGGGGGTTATACCCCTCGGGCGTGGATGCTACTGGAGGCGTCACACCTCCTCCCCTAGCGCCTCGTTGTTTGCCTCTGCAGCGTCCTCTAACCATGATTACCTGCATGAATACAAGTCAAAATAATTAGCAACATTATAACCAAATATCATATCAACGAAATCCATAGTGATCCCTAGTCGCGGGTTGAACCCCACTCTGATACCATATGTAACGACCCCATTGTTACGACTACAAGTGAAGCAGAAAGTGCAATTTTTTTTTTTTTTTTATTTTACAGGATGACAACAACGATTACCGCTAAACAACACATTTGATGGCGAGCGCCATGCCCACAGGACAGGAAACATATAACTATGACTCCACACACTGGCACGAGAGCAACTCGGCGAAACATGCGTAAAACAACAAAGAGAAACGACTACCCGCCCGACACAACATGACAATGCCTACGAGCTAAGGACAACCTCAACAACCCGAAACATTGGCTTCGATGACCAGGAACTAGAAACTACGCTGTGCAACCCAGCGCCATAAGTCATTGCAACCCAATCCCAACAACTGCTACAAGAACAACGCCCCCATCGGGAGGCACAGACTCCGGTCGAGTTATCAGTCACCTCTATCCTTTAGGGCGCGTAATGATCCCCTCATCAGGAATCATGTCGTCCCTAGGTGATAGGCACGACTATAACCCTGGCACTACATAACCTATCTAGACCAGGGACTCTAGATGAATCCAACTCGCACGAAGAACAGCTTAACCATCCCAACACATGACGAAAATCCATGGCACCCAACCAATAAGTCAACAAGACGACTATGACATTCTTACGACACAACAACTTCCTTGTGCAACAAATCAATCTGTACATAATTAAAAGATTATTATTTAACAATCACTTGTTGCAACTAAAATCCAATCCCAAGATCAGATAAGTATCTATCGCCATCCTTTAAAACAAACACTACAAGAATCTATTCATTGTCTTTAAATATAATTTCGCTGACCGTTAATGACCTTGTCGTCTTTTAACTAGAAACTGTTAACATGTTATCAGTTTGTTATTACTAAAAATTGTCGCTAATAAAATAGGCTATCAATAAAATCACGATCACTATGCTATTAATAAAATCTCTCTCTTTTATCCATAATATCTATTTAAACAATCAGTTATATAGTTGTCCTTGAACAAGATTTCCATGATATATAAAAATGAATTTACGCTATACGCATAAAAATGGTTTTACACTAAGAACGGGATTTACACTATGTATAGTTGTCCTTGAAGCACGATTAACACTATATAAATAAAAAGGAATTTACACTATGGAACATAATTACACTATATAAATCAAAAAGGGGGTTCACACTATAAAAATAAAGATGAAATTAGCAAGAGGGTCACTTATGTATCGTTGTCATAAAAAGAAATTCGTTATTAATCAACAAAGACTTCACCAATAAAATTTCATCGTTGTTCAAGCACTGAGCTAAAATTCCTCCACCAGATTCACAATCAAATTAAACATTGTCTATGGATATCTGTTTTGTATTAAAGAAAAAAATAGCAGCATTGTTGTCTACAGGAAAGTAGTTAAAAGAAAAATTAAAGGGTAAAAACCACACCACAGGAGAGTTGTCGAATTTTTATGCACTGCCAAGCATTGGCATGTTGCTTAACATTTAAAGGTAACTCCGACTATCTTAAACCAAACGCTGAGGTTCAAAACACAGGTAATTTTCCAATTTAACGCAAGAATTGACACAATCAACACGCCATCCATAAAGATTTGATGATATCGTTGTGGCCCATCATTAATAAATATGACATATATACAAAAATGCAGAGTACTAACTGAAATAGCTGACATTTAATCTACCAGATCGCAGAGGGAAAAATGACGTTGTTGGGTAATACATCAATCATAAATCGTTGAAATAGATTTGCTTTCAATCAATGTTTAATGGTCGCCCAGAAAGTTTCTGTTAAGACAATGTTGTCATAACAAATGTATTGCTAAGTTATAAGGGATATTGCTGAGAAAAACAAAAGAATCGTTGTGTGGTTAAATGCATAAATCGTTGTCATCAAGTTAAAAAAATGCAGGTGTATAATTCCAGGGTGTCAATAAACGTAGGCTAGCAAACATTTAAAAAAACAATCGCTGCAGATAATACAAACGCTTGTCCAAAAAAAATGTTGTGTAAACAATCAAAATGCAGAGTAATTAAAGATCCACACACATTCTCTCAAGGGAAAATTCATTGTCTAATACGATGGTTGACATCATCTTCCACAGGTTTTTAAAAACATAGTCCTCGAGGGTGAATCTGCTACCAATTAAGGCACAAATTCCCTGAGTTAAGTCACCAGAAAATGCATTTAAATGATGGGTAATTTCGCAGATTAACACAGGTAACTTTTCACAGTCAAAAAGTATGCAAGGCATCAATACAGATAGAAATATAGTGAGATAATAATCTTCCTTACAACAATATACAAATGGAGGGCATACTGAGTAAAAATGAAAGCACACTCTTTTAAAAAAAAAATGAAAGCCACGTTAGCGAAAACGAATATCAGCCAAATAAAATAGTTGTGGGAAGGGCCACGAAAATCATAAAAGGAAAGGTTGAGTAAAGACTCTAGGAACATGCAGATATGATCAACATAGGATAACGTAGAAGAAATCAACCTCCAGAAAATGCAGATGAAATCAATCACATGAAAGCGCAGAGATGCTCCTTCACAATAAGATGCACAGACAATCATTCAACCAGAATCAATCAACAGGGGTAGACGGCTAACCACTATCCTTCTCTCATCATCCATGCATAGAAAAGTAGGGCATTAGAATCTATAGGTCACTGTGCACCGAAGTGATGACCTTTGATTTGGCTCCTGGCCGACTGCTCAGGCATGGACTAACGAACTAGGGATGAGGGCGAAGTAAAAAGCACAACTCTTCACAATAAGTCAATAAAACCAATAGGACAGTCACAACATTCAGGGATCAAATGCCAAGGGAATCAAGTCAAGCAGCGAGCTTAAGGCTATGGGGAAATTTAAGTTCTCGGTTGAAATGCTAAGTCAAACATTTTCTTTATCCAATTAAAAGTACAGAAATGAAAACGTAAGGTATAATAATAATCTACCATGCAGAATAAAAGTAAGTGTACCGTAGCCCAAGTCGCCCGCTCTTAGTTGTTGTCCTGCGTGCCCCATGCAGCTCCCGCTTTCCGACCGATGAGACTTCACCGGTACCTCCTAGCTAACGCTAGGGGTACTCTTCTTCCCCCTTAGCCCCCTGAGCCTCAAAGGGGCCACGCACACTAAACCAGAGAACATCTAGCTCCCAGCTCACCTCACAAGGCCGAGCTACCACTCCTCACTGAGTTGGGTATCCCAACTCCCACAAGCTAATTCAATCAAGTCTAAAATTATGTAGTGTAACGTTACACATAACAGAAGAGATCCATCCTCCTCCTCCTCCCTCCTTTATATAGAGTTTCTAAGTCATTTTCTTTCCCAAGTTCCCATTTAATTTATTGTTCAATAATTTAATTCAGAAATATCCTCCCCGTACATGTGTTACCCATCCCCTTCGTTGTACCAGAAATTAATTTCATTAATTATTTAATTACTCATATTTACCTCACCCACCTAAAAGCATTCCTAGAATCGCTCCTAAGTGTCCTCATATTCCCTTACACATTTTAATGACTTACCCCCTTACTAATTTACTAGTTGAGTTCAATTTAGAAAGTTCTTAATGGCAAGATACCTTACTAAGTTAGTCATTTTGCTTTTTTCCTTAGTTTCCCCTTCTCTTTATGTTTCCCCTTTTTTCCCTTAGTTTCCTAATTCTTTTAAATTTCCCTCTTTCCCTTTTTATCTAAAACTCAAATTGGCAAGTTTAGGAAATTACCCTTTTCCCCTTTTTCTTTTTAATTAATAAATTTTTAATTAGTATATGTAACAAAACAATCAATTCCCCCCCTTTTTAAATTTTAATCCTCCAAAGTAATTTGACTTTAATAATTTAATCAAGTTTCTTACCCCCTTTTGTCACATGTTTAAAGATGATTTTTATTATTTTTATTTTTTTTACCACAAGTATTACTTTAGACCTAGATTTTAATTTCCGAGGCTAGGCGACATTTTAATTAGGGAAAAAAAAAATTTAAGACTTTCTCATCACATCATTTGTTCTAAGGCCATCTAGGTTTATTCTCTTATTAGTTAACAATGCGACGTGCCCTTCAGGATGCATTGGGTGCTCCAAGGGTGCCAGTTGCCTCATTCTGTTTCCCTTGCGCGACGTGCCCTTCAAGACGCACTACGTGCTCCAAGGGTGCCACTCACCTCATTTTGTTTCCCTTGTGTGACGTTCCCTTCAAGAAGCACTACGTGCTCCAAGGGTGCCACTCGCCTCATTTTGTTTCCCTTGCGCAACATGCCCTTCAGGATGCACTACGTGCTCCAAGGGTGCCACTCGCCTCTTGACTGACTTGGTAGACATCAAAAACCCCTGGAGTCAATACTCCATCAGGTGATCTTGTGGGAGACTAAGGGCCTCTAAGGAATAAGGCCCCTGCCTTATTGTGAGCCCCTTAGAATCGTCATGAGCGATTGTCGCAGTCTGCCCTCACGACATCATGGGTTTTCTTGAACTAGGTAATCGTTAACCTACAGTTCAAGCCATGGAGGGAGTGCTAGTAGGTTGTGGTAGGGCTGCTATCTGCACCTCTCCCTCAATGTCTCTGGTAGTCATGTGTGACCCCTCTACTCCACATGTGAGTCTGGTCGGCAATCTATTGTCAGCCTGCATCCTCAACGAATCATGTCAGAATAAAATCCATAATCATAACATCTAATCAGATGCACATAGTTCATATATACAACAATCAAACCCCAATTGTCCACTCCTTGACTCGGTCCAGAGTCCAAGGAGTTTCATCGATGCCCCTGCATCCTCGAGGTCCAAAATCCTGCACACTTAGGAAAACTGAGTCAATAGCACCTGTCTATGTCAATATAGCAAAATAACATGTCATCAATCCATAACGCCTCATAATAATAATCAAATGCCCAATAGTATAATAATCTGGATCACTTGCAAGTAAGTGTCCTCAAAAATAACTTCTCTTAGTGCACGTAAGAGCGGGATGTTACAACCTTGTACATGTAGATAATGAAACAAAAAACCTGAAGAATATGAAATCATTTCTTGATGTTTATAATAACCTTTATGAAAATGGAAACACACTTTTAAACATTGAACAAGGTATTACATGCACAAATCTAAGGGCATTAACCCTAAACCCCAAATTTGTCTTGTTTAGAGATAAACAAGATTTCCATGCAAGAGACTTCAGGTAACCATTGAGCTGAAGTAGTTGATGGTTTTTTCAAATGAGTTTCCTATATGAGTTATGATTAATATGTTTCATGTATGAATTATGCACCTATGTTTTGTAGCCTTCATATTATAAGAGTGTTATGTGGAAAATTAAGCATGGTGATTTTTTATTGATTTGAAGTTTTGACCTTGATTTTATTGTAAGAATTATGTTTTTTTTCGTAAGTAAGAAATATATTATATCAAGAACCTATCAGAGGCAAAAAAGAGTTACAAAACATAGTGTTTGGTCTGCTGAAATTACTGGCCTGCCCCAACAGAGGGGAAACCAGCCCAGTCAGCATCCTAGTCAGCTTGAACAGAGTAATAACCATACAGTGTAATGTCTGAAAACAAGGTGGACCTCCATCTAAAGCAGCAGACAGATGACATGACTTCTAAACAAACATAAACTAGACACCTGACGCGTAACCTAGCCAGGTGGCGTTGAGGTCGCCTATCCAAGGTTCCTCCTCTACAATTGTCGTCTCGTCGCCCCATTGCTCCTCGACCTCCTCCTTCTTCTTAGCTCCACGGTCATGCCTCGCAATGTTTTGCTCAGCCATGGTTGCGCTACCAGTTACCTTCAAGGACGGTTTTGCTGCACCCTGCATGACCACATCTCCAGTCGTGGTGGCTGCACCCTGTGCCTGTGTCGAAGTCGCGCTCTCCTTTGCCTCGCCATCAGCTGTGTCTGCGTCGGGTGCCTGCTTGAAGGTTGCATCTACCGGGGTCGAGAGGAAGGTCTCATGCAGCGAGGAAAGGAGCTGGAGGAAGAGTGTGACCTTATCATTCGAAAGCTGCAGTCGGAACTGCAGGTCCTCAACGCCCTGGCAAAGCTCGAATACAAGGCCGTAGAGAATGGCCAATTTGTCTTTTACCTGCTCGCCCATGGTTCCGTCAATGGATGGGATCCCATAGCTCCCAGATGCTCGCGTCGGAGGTGGTGGCTCTTCGCCTAAGGTACGTGGGAAAGCCGAGCGCTGAGTGGAGTGCGGTTCAGTCCCGGTGGGAGCAAGGAGTAAACGCAGAGAAGAAAAAGGCGACCGGGGAATCATTTCCAGGGAATTTAAGCTTGTAGTCGGCGGAGCTGGAGGAGTTTGGCTGGGCTGTGCCTCCTGGAGGTGACAGGAAGGTGAAAAGGGAGACACATCGCGTGAGAAGAAGGAGGGTCGTCGAGGTCTCCATGGAGAGCCCCGCTGTGGTTTCCCTCTCAGACGCTGCCTGTGCTTAGGCATCACGTACACGCAGCGAAGGTAGCAGAGATGGTCACGGTAGGGAGCCTCCAGGGACCAGTATGTACACTTAAACGTCGGCCATGGCCGCGGGGGAGGAAGCTCTGCTAGCCACCAGCAGAAGCAATGACACCAGAGAATAACAGCGGAGGAAATCACCCGAGCCATATCAAAATGCGGAGGTCGAGGGCAATAAACGAGCCTTCCCATCGCCATTAGTGCTTCATTAATACTCCCGGAGGGTGGCGGACGGAGGCACGGGCCCGTCACGTGGCTCCGTGC
This sequence comes from Picea engelmannii, assembly GCA_009831015.1. Taxonomy (NCBI): domain Eukaryota; kingdom Viridiplantae; phylum Streptophyta; class Pinopsida; order Pinales; family Pinaceae; genus Picea; species Picea engelmannii. Next base: position 22,546 of record ML794462.1, on the reverse strand, counting down.
CTCGTTGGCACCCGCCATGCTCCTGCATGCTCCAGCTGGCCCTCACTAACACCCCATCCGGGGGATTGTAAGAATTATGTTAACTAGAATCAACATTTAGAGATTGAAGACGTGTTTATGTTAATTATTGTAAATCCAAATTTTTTCATAATAATGAAGAGAAAGGGTTTCTTTTATAAATGGTCTTACATTGTTGATATTTGATTTACATATCGTTGTCATCAATTAAATATTTAGACCAACAAACCCTATTTTTGTTCTTAGTAATTTACATACACTACAATTATGCAGAAGACAAGAAGGTTGCATTGGAGTCCAACTAATTGGTAGAGATTTTAGAGCATTAGAGATCACCCCCCTATACCACAATGAGAGTATAATTAATTATAGAGGATGCACTTATGTACAAGAGTGAAGTAGATACAAGAATGATATATCTTAATTAATTCATGTCTCATATACAACACTTTTCTTTTATTTGTGTACTTGGTCGTTAAGCCAAAAAACTCTCACTAATAGTACTCCATAGTACTGCTTTTGCATGCCTTCCTAAAAATGTCAATTATTAAGTTAGATATGCCTAATATATAAGAATCTTATTATTGTTTCTACAACATAAATGCCTCTCTATACAAATAATTTATATATTGATTCCCACATTGATTGAAAAAAGTGGTATGTGGTAGCATATAAGTTCCAATATACCATGATCATTATGCCAATGGGAGTATCCACAAGGGAGTGGTGCCTCCTACTAACATAATATAACATGCTTGTTGTTTGTCCTTCATGCTTTCCTCTATGCAAAAATAATAATAAAGTCTCACACTACCAGTGCTCCACAATACCCCTTTCACATGCCTTCTTGAAAAATCCCATTACTAAGTTAAATGCGCCTTAAAGATGTTTCTAGAAGAAATTAAAGAAACAACAAAACACAAATAATAATTGTAGAAAAAACTAAAAATCTAGTTTTATTGCATTTTACAATCTACTTTATACAAATTTATAGATTTTGGTTAATAATTTTTGGAAGGGTCCACTTTTTGTCATGTAAAGGTGTACTTCTTAGGAGCATAAGTTTGTGTCTTGAACACGTTTTTCCCTTCTTAATGCCTCCTACACATCTAGCTTTCTTATCATGTTTTCATGTTCCAACACTCAAAATCTTATCTTCAAGAGGTCCCCTTTTTTAGAATTAAGATTTCTCGTTTTATTGTTTAGACTTATGTGATCCCTATAAAGATTTGGCATATTAAAATATGTTTATTTGTTTAACAAGATTTCACATCTTTTTGTTGTAATCTTGGATATATGATACTCCAAAATGCCTATTATCCAATATTATCCAATATGTTGATGGTGGAACAAGGTTTGTTGTCTCCTTCTAACACATACCTTTGGGAGAGATCTTTAGCATGTGATGTTTTTTCTTTGGATCCTATTACATTTGTAAATTCAATTTAATTTTGAAAAATTACTTAAGCCTTACATTGTTTAGTTTAAATTGAACGAATTCAAATTAAGCTTAGAGATAATGAAATTAATAGTTCAAAACTCCCAGGACATTCACTTCGAGCACAGACTCTATTTCCTTGGTTATGCCAAATCCATGGGTATACTAAAACACTCTTTCTTTTGGAACCCATTTAAGATATGATCTCATCAATATCATGTAGATGAAATAAACTTGACTTACATCACATGTTAAGGACCCTTCTAAATTTAGTTTACATATGGCTGTTTGGTGCATGGATTTGACAACTCTTTCTTTTGGAACCCGTTTAAGATTTGATCTCATCAATATCATGTAGATGAGATAAACTTGACTTACATCGTATGTTAAGGACCCTTCTAAATTTATCTTTAAGTTTACATATGGTTGTTTGGTGCATGGATTTGACAATTCGTATCGAAACCTAACTAGGATATGTTTTCTCACTACACCTTAAGATCTTGCATATGACAAGTTCTATATATTATGTGGAAATGGTATCTATTTATGTGTGTACTTGTATAAACTTGAAAGATTCGCACAATTTCTTATATGATGAGTGTTGATAATTTAAAATTTTAATTTTTTTTTCATTTTATTAAAAAAACATTAAAAAAAATATTTATTAATATAAAATTAAGTTTGTTTTATAAAAAATAATTAATGTTAATAGCATAATGAGGCATTTATGTTAATAGCATAATTAATGGATCATAAATGCCCTAGTTGCATCATATCTCATTATAAATGTCAAATAAATAAAGTTACCAATTTAACGAGAATTTTTTAGAGTTCTCGTTTTTTTAGAGGTTGCATTGAATGATTACTTTTACCTTTCCATAAAAAAATGGCAATATCGGTAGCATCCTTTTTGGGGGATGGTTAAAATTTTGATTAGTTTGAAATCACGCCCTTGACAGAAACCTTAAAAACCTTGAAATTGACTCTTGAATCAAAAAGTGATGTTGCTAGTAACATCATGATTTTTGGAGTTAAAATTACAACTTAATTGAAACCGTGGTCTCGACAATTGATACCATCATTGATTAAAAAATCAAAATTGACTCATAAATCATCGCTTGAAAATTTATTTATTATTTTTTTAATTTACATTAAAAAATAATTAATTAATTCAACAGTCCACTCTGCTTAAAATAGAACTCAGACAACTTAGAGCCCTGCGCGGCATAGTAGGTTTCTTTAGTAACGCCGGTTTCGTCTATTTTTGGACAAATAACACTATTTTTTTGGACAAATGTCACTATATTTTTGAACTAGGGCCAACAGTGGTTTCCCAGCTAGGCACTGTTGACACCTAAAATAGTCAGTTTGTAACTTTTTTCAGAAGGCTCTAATACACTACTAACTTATAAAAAAAAAAAATCAGGAAAAAAATCTATGCAAACCTATGTTGCACAAGTTTCTATAATGTGGGAACATTGGAAATGTGGATACGAGTGTCTAGCACGAGTAGAAGTTTCCCCCAAATTTGTAGGAAATGTTAAGTTGGGAGCGACAATAATATATATTAAAAAATAAAAAATATTTTAGATTACAATGTTCCTAGATAATGATAAAATTGAAAGTCAATCCAAGACACTGTTAATCTAGGACAACGTTGTTCATACTGCAACAAGTAACATCTACAATATCGAAATTACTAATTTAATCTGTACTAATAATTATATGAATATATTTAACACAATCTAAAGTTTAACATCCATAAAGATTAGATTAGAAAATGAGAAACAAAATTGAAAATACATATATAAAGTTTTAAAATCTTTTAAAAATTAAAATTTACATATATAAACTTCAAACATCTTTGTAAATTTGAAGCATTATTCTTCTTCCGATTGGAAAAAGTTAAATAGTGATACTCTTATAATTTGGAAATACAATAAAAATCAATGATATAGTTGGTTGGTAGCAACAACAAACTGTAGAAAATGCTTCCTATGGATAGGGTATTGATTTATTCTACTTTCATGTTTGAAGAAAAACACACATGCATTAAAAATATTTCACATCCACAACTATAAAGTGAGTAGTATTAAATTTTTTACTTAATAGTATTTAGTGTAACTTAGTCTTTGTTTTATAGTGATATTTTAATTAAATATAATGAAAATATTTGTAATAAATTATGTATTTATAATATTGGAATAAAAATATTTACATTTTAATTTAATAGAATTTTAATTTAAAGCTTTCTATTTCGGAAACTAATTCCCAAGCTCCCATTTTCTTGATGTTGAAGCTCCCAAAAAGCTCTCAAGTTCTCAAAAGAGTTCTCAGCCAATTGGAGACGTTCCCTACTATTTCCCAAGCTCTCGGAACGTGGGGAACGAGTTTCAGAGATATTGGAAACGCTGAAAGCGGTTCCCATGCAACTATACTGCAAACAAGTTAAAAAAAAAATACTCTTAAAAAAATCCATTAAAAAAAAAAAAATTAAGATTTATATTAAAAAAATTCCATAACCAAATTAAAAAAAAAAATTATATATATATATAACAAATTAAAAAAAAAAAAAAACAACAACAAACTATTTTTTAAATAAATAATAATAAAACACAATTAATAATGAATTAAAAAAAAATTAAACAAAAAACAATTTTTTTAGGGTAGGGTGATTCTAGGAATTATGCTTCCCCCACCCTCGGCCCCCTCCTCACGCTCTCCTCGTTCCTCCCCGTCCCCATACCCCTCTCCCTACTCCCCATCCCCCTCCCCCTCCACACCCACTTTGTCACCAACGCCGCCTACAGACCACTACACCGAGTGATGGGTTATGGGATGGAGGGGGAAGGGGAGGCCTTGCGGAGGCTGCTAGGGGTGGGGAAAGACATGATTCCCATAATCATCCTCCATCCAAAAATCAATTTTTATTTAATTTTTTTTAAAACTATTTTTTATTTTTTGGGGGTTAATTTGATTTTTTATCGTTGTATTTTCTATATATATTTTTTTAATTTGTTTTTTTTTATTGTTTTGCATTTTAATTTTTGTTAAATTTGTGTTTTAAATATGTGTTTTTTTTTTTAATGGTTCTTTTTAATTTACTTTCTTTTATTGTATTGTTTTTTATGTTTTTTTAAATTGGTTGGTAGAGATTTTTTTCCATGTATTTATTTTTAATGTAAATTTTAAAAAATAAAAATTAATTAATAAATAAAAAACAAGAGACAATTTATGAATTGATTTTGAGTTTTTAATATGTGATGATACCAATTTTCGAAGTTACAATTTTAATTAAGTTGTAATTTTAACTCTAAAAAAAATTGGTGCTACTAATAGTATCATTTTTCAATTCAAGAATCAATTTTAAAGTTTTTGTCAAGATTGCAATTTCAAGCAAGTCAGAATTTTAATCACCACCAAATAAAGGGTGTTATCGATAGCACCACTTTTTGATTCAGGATTGATTTTGATATTTTGACTCAAAAATATAGATTTTTTAGACCAAAGTTCTCGTTTTAAAGTTACAATTCTCATTATGTAAATAACTGTATTTTAATTGTCACATTTACATTTACTACTACATTATCCACAACTCTTAATAAATCTTCATCATTAACTTACTTGATTAAAACCCTAACAAACTCATAAAAAACTTAAATATAAACTTGTTCATCACTATTATGTAAAACATCAAACACGTACCTTAACTTTCAATACTTACAAATTTATAACAATCTTTTACAATTAAGCCTCTTCCACGTTAACTAAAATGCCCAAATGATACTCAATTGCATCCTTCACAACTCTCCATTTACATACACCATATATTCATTTTCTTTCAATCATGAATATCTAGGAAAAGACCTCGACACTTGATAAACAAATTCATGCCTAAGCCTTGTTGAAGCCTCACAACACTTCAAACCATGGACCCCAATTGTTGATAGTTACGTTAATAATAATATCTAACTACTTCTAAGATTGGAATTGACAACAAAATTTCCAATCAATTAAAGGGCATGGCAAGAAATAATTATAAGGTGTTTTCTTGGGAAGTTCTAGTTTTATTTAAATTAATGTGTTATTAAATTTGTTTTTTTAAATGTTGAATTGGTTGAATGTCTTTTTTAAATTAGTAGTTATAATTAAATATTTTTAAGTGTTTCAATTATATTTAAAATGTATTTATTATATTTATTATATTAAATGAGGGTATAAAGTTTTAAAAAAAAGTTAAAGATAATATCATTATCATTATGATTAACTAGGGTTTAGTGTTTTTTTAAGCAAGAGGTTAAATTGTAACCATTGGTTTCATGTATCGAATTAAGGTTAAATTATTAGTACGAGATATTGACCTTCTTGTGGATACTATTTACATGCAAACCATAGTTTTGATGGTAAAGTGAGACCTAAAATTGCTTTTGATTGGTTAAGAGTTTGTTTTCCTCAAACACAAGGAAACATGTTAACTACCCAAGATCCAGATGCATCTAGCAAGAGTGAAAGTTTACCCCCTTACAAATTACCAATGGATCATTCAAGAAGTAGTTTTCCTTAAATAACAATGATGAGTTAGCTTAAATAACAATGATGGGCAAAGGCTATCCACCATGCAACAGCCCAATGATTGGGAAGTTGTTGCATGGTCTTTGACTTACATATCCATACCGCCCATACCATACATGAAGATCTGACCATATTAAATGGAGTGATCGTCACCATGTTCTGTCACCTCATTGTTTCACAATAAATTGTCTGGTCACCGTCGAAGATTGAGTCCAGTGAACGACGAAACCTACCAAATCCACAGAATCCATAATCCCTGATCCACCTTGAATTCGGAAATAAGTTGATAGTTGCGTTTACATCAGAATTATTCTTATGAATGTTGAGCTCTCTGTTTTTCTGAGAATTAGTCTTCTGAATGTTGAGCTCTCTGTTTTTCTGAGAATTAGTCTTCTGAATGTTGAGCTCTCTATTTTTCGCATCAAAAAATCTCCTAGGAATACTCACATCTCTTTCTTTTGCACTAGAAAAAATCCTCTAAATACTCACTTCTCTGAGCGCTTTTCCCTCCAGCTGATTTTTTTTGGGCGAGTCGTTGGAGTTACTCCTTTGAAGATCAGAGTCGTTTCCACTTGGCTTTTTTGAATAACGAAGATGAGGAGAAGCATAATTTTATCAAATTTCATATGAATACAAATACAAATCCATTTTCCTATTTATCCAAGTAAGTGGCATGTGTTCTCCCCGCTTTATTATTATTGTTCTTTCTGAAATGTGTTTTGAATTTGTCTCTCAACAAATGTTGTTCATTAGTTTCCCGCAATTTGTTTTCATTACACACTTGATATTAAATTTAAATGCATAAGAAGTAAAAACAGATAGGTATAGTTAGGAGGAACCCACGTCAAAATTCCTTAACATAAGCGCTTTAATATAACAGTACTTGCATATGATTTTTCAGAAGAATTTCACAGATTGAAAATAAAACTCACCAATCCCAGGATCTGTATCTATTATAATTTTTGTTCGCTGAATAGGCAAACTAACGGGGCAATTATCTGAATCTGCAATTACCTCTAAATCCAAACTCTGCACCATCCTTCCTTCCCTCCTGCAATGGCCTCCGGTTTTACTAGAATTGAATGCATCACAATACAAGAAACAGTTGAAAATCAGTTCTTCACTGACAACGTTTGGGCTTTAGAAATAAGCGCACGAGATCACGAACACTAAGCATGTGTGAGATACCCTTAGAATTACAAGAGAATATCCTCTACCCCACTACCATTGATGGGATTACAACAAAGATCATCCATTTATAGATAGTTGGGTGATGGGTCTGGAAGAGAATATATAGGTTGTTGTAACCAAGTCAAACCAAAGATCGTGATGAACCTCCCCCACCTATTTATTTCACCGGTAAGACTTTTATTATAGAATATCAACTCAATATGATACTTAGTTTGGGGCTTAAATAATAATATAACCTTGTGCTTGTATTATACTGAATTTTGTCTCGCAACTTTTTCTAGCATCTCATCACTATTTCAAATTTTCAAGCAAGTTGACATGATACTTTGTGAAAGCCATCAATATAACACTACACATAGTCATCACATTATCTTCACAGTGCATGATCTCTGGTCTTTGATTTCAATTTTTCTACTTGACTACTTTCAAGTCACGAACGATCTCTAGTCTTCGAATTCGATATTTTTATGTGACTATCGTTGTTTTAACTTTCAAGTCACCAACGCGAACAAATTTGACCTAACGAGGGCTTCATGGCATGACCCGCAATATGTGAATTTTCAACTTTCAAGTCACCAACGAGAACGACTTTGACCTAACAAGGGTTTTATGGCATGACCCGCAATATATGAATAGTAGTAGATCTGTAATTTTCCCAAATGTAGTCCTTAGAGAAATTGAATTAAAGTCAATCGAATGGATGGAAAAGTTGGAAAAAAAAAAATGTGAGGCGAACAAAAAAGAGAAGAATATCAAAAGGATTGATTGCATATACTTTGCTTCAATGTCTCATTTGACAACCAAGCATGTCGTTCAACATCAAACCAAACCCAACCGACTATTTTTAGGGCACTGCCTCGTTTCTTATGTGTGTTAAAGTCACAGCCATGGGCTCATATCATTTTCATTATCGCTAACAAAGGCGGATAAGTCATTTGTGTGGACATGGAGGGAGCATCATTAGCTACAAGGATTTAGATGAAGGACAACAACAAAAATTTTATTTCTCATTTCAAGATCAATTTGATTCTCTCCATCGACTATACTTTCAAAACAACAATATCTGACCAACTTCATTACATTACAGGTATGCGTTAAATTGATCATGAGTTGGGAATAGGATCGGTATAAACCCATCTTAACTCTTGTTTTAAAAAGTTCCTTGAGGGATCAAATTTTTGGATATCTACAAACATTTTCTTTTATATATATGTTATTTCGCAAAAGGTTAGAGTAAACATATACAATTTTCATTTGCTTCATTTTTTTTATTATTATTTAAGAATGACACATGTCAACTCCACTTTGAATTTAGACACTTAATTACACATCAGCCTAATATTGAGTTATAGAATGGACCTCTGGACTTAATAAAGCAGCAAAAAAATCAACCGTTTGACTTCGGTGATGCCCTGATTTTCAGAACGTACAATCTCGTTAGTACACGCACTGCCCAGCATGTGGGAAACATTCCACAATGTATTAATTTAATGTATTAGGGTAGTTGCATTCACAAGAAGAAGAGAAGCTGGGGTCAGATATTCCTAGGGTCATAATGTATTGATGATGATGTTGTTGGCACAATATATACTAAGTTTACACTTAGTATATTTTGTGCCAACAACAAGAAGTTTACACTTAGTATATTTTGTGCCAACAATAAGAAGTTTACACTTAGTATATTTTTCTATTTCTATAAATTTGGGGTTAAAATGAATTAAGCTCACAATTTTGAATTATAATTGAGTGATTAATTTAGGTATTATTGCAACACTCTATACTATGATTTTCATATGCTTTTTAAAAATGCCTAATTTAGGGTTAAGATGAATCTAGGATTAAAATTAGAGTCACATTAAATTTGTAATTTGAGATATATTTTCTTGAATAACTTATGTGTACTTACATCACTCCATATTATTTCCTAAAAATGCCTAATTTTGGGCTAATATGAATCTAGGCTAGTGACTTAGTCAATTAAAGTCACATTAAACTTGTAATTTTGAAACTAACTTGCATGAATAGTTTGAGTGTTCTTGCAATACTTGAATTTTCCCCTTTCATACACTTTCCTAAAAATGAGTAACTTTGGGTTCACATGAGTCTATCATAGTGGCCTAGTTTAGTAGAATCAAATTAAACTTGTAATTTTGACAAATACTTGCATGAATAACTTATTATTCTTGCACTACTCCGTAATTCTAGATCTTTACATGCTTTTCTAAAAATGACTAATTATAGATTAAGATGAAGCTATGCTAGTGGTCTAGTAAGTAGGACTCACATATAGCACAATTTTGAGCATTATCCATGGGGGAACTATATGAGACTTCTATTCCCAAAGCCAGTAGTAATGTTGGCCATCGTTTCCCCAAATATTTTCTTTCCAATGATTAAGGAATTCCATTCCAACAATCTTCCCCATAGAGACATTCATGTGATTCATGTTGCATTCTTTGGCTATCCGTGAAAACCTAGAAATTGACTTGAGATGAGAGAGAAATGTTAGTAGGTGAGCATAGAGGTTGGACAAGTTAGGAAACCTTGACCCATTATACATTTTGTACTCTTTGGATGCCTAAGAAGCCAAGTATTGATCTTGCAAGGAAATCCTAGAATGCATACAACCAATTGGCTTCTTTTCTGCACACACCGGAGAGCATTGTAAGGGAATGGTAATCTTATGGACTATTGAATAGAGAAAAGGTAAGCCTTCCTTGTTTTTTGTAGGGTATTGGAATAGAAATCCTTGGCTACTAATGGATGGATGAGATGTCCACAATGCTTTGTGGTGAGAAGTTTGTATAAACATGAGAGTAAATGGGTTGGGATGTGTAGTATTCCAGATATAAAATAATATGCAAAACATAAAATATTTTAGCTAGAAATGACAGAGAAGCAATGATATAATCAGAAAAATACCAGAATAACACCAGAAAGAGCACTTTGATTACTGATAGCAATGTTCACTTGCCTCTTCGAGGGGGCAGCCTTCAGCAGATCAGAGCTCTATTGCAATAATATCCAAGACAAGATTTATCATACCCTCTACTTCTATTTATACTCTATCTATCAACAAGAACAATCTAGAGGAAGATTCTTCTAGAAGCGGAAGCTTCTATTAGGTCTTCTTACATTTGACTTATTCTTCCATATTGCTAGGCCTTATTAATATTGACCTTTATTACATGGAATTATATTATTCTACCTACGTGAGGGGTTAGGGAGGTTAGGTGCCTAGAATATGTTATGTGAGTCTTTATTTTCTAGAATATGTTATGTGAGTCTTTATGTTCTTAATATGATTTTAAATTTCTAATTCAAGTTCATTATGAAAAATGAGTGTGGACATGTTTCCTAATTTGTTATCATTGTTCTTATATAGTTATTGGTGTGCATATGGACCAGAGTCCACACGTAAACTCCCAAGTGGTGAGATTACAATGAATTGAGAAGGATCAACAAAAAAAAAACACAATCAAGGCCAAAGCATTAAAGTTGGTTGTATATGTCACTTCATCATGTATCGACTTTATGTTCATCCAAATGATGTTGTTTTAATATACACTAAGTGTAGGCATATCGATAAATGTGGTGGTATGTGTCACGGGAAGAATGCAATGGGTAGACCTGAAACATTCAAGTATGCACCACATTTATTATTTGATATACACGCTAGTGTGGAAAAGATGATTGAATATGGTTTTAACGTTACAGTGGTTTGGGACAAATTCATCTTTAATGTGGAGCACCAATCAGGTGAGTTATTCACAGGGGTAACTCGGGATACCTGAATGATGAGGAAGGATATTTATAACATTTACCATAATATTAGAAAGAAATAATATATGAAGAATGAGAGTGATCCAACAAGTGTCGACTGTTGGTACAATCAGTTTCTAGATAGTTTTTTTTTCTACCAAAAGAAAAATATTATGCAAAATATACAATTTATTTTAGGCATACAAACACATTGGATGTGTTTGATGATGGTGAGGTATTCACATAACAATGTTATGTCCATGGATTCCACATTTAGTACCAATATGTATGGGGTATGTATGATCAATCTTTTCATTTCTTTACGGCAATCAAAATGAATTCTTATGTGTTCAATTTAATATTTATACTTGTGTGCTTTGAATGTAGTATCAACTTTATACATTAATGGTATTCGACAAACATCGTAATGGTGTTCCAGTGGCTTGGGTGATTTCATCACGTAATACTACATATGATATTCGCAAATGGTTGTCATCATTATTTTCTATGGGAGTGAAAGAACGCTCGGATTGGCATGTATGAGCATTTATCACAGATGATGTTGCTGCTGAAATTCAGGCATTAAGGTTCCACATTTTATTTTTCAAAAGAAATATGAAAAAGTAATGTTACATTCAAATAATTTACTCTCTCCTAATGTATCACCATTTCAAGAGTTTAACCAATTCCCCCATCCTTCTATGTGTATGGCATGTCCATTGAGCATGGGAAAAACATGTTGGAAACAAAGTCAAAGTCAAAGAAAATGAAGTTCACATTTTTCGCGCATTAGGAGAAATCGTGCACTCGTGCCAGGATGATGAGTCTGTACGAAAAGATGTTGCAAGAATATTTCAGGAATTCAGTGAAGAGGAAAAATTTCTAAAATATTTTGACACCACTTGGTTATCCAATGATAAAATATGTAAGTGTCATGTAACATTAGATCATGACTTTTTTTTTCCATAATAGCATGTTTTTAGTCAATACGTTTTAGTTGATGATAAACTTTTTTTCCAGATATGTGGGCGAAGGCTTATAGGAAATTCTCGCATTCCAATCAAGACACAAATAATGCAATTGAATCCTACCATAAGTATCTAAAATATAGATACCTATATGAGGAAAACAATGCATGCCACAAACGAGTGGATTATTTAATTTTTTTGTTGTTGACAAGAGTTGAATTATATTATATTCATAAACAACGTTTAAAGGAAGCAAGAATTATAAGGCCTACAAAGTTTGAGAAACAAGAGACTCTCTCAAAGGATAGAGCAATTCAAATACCAGATGAAGATTGTGTGCGCAACCAAAAAAATATGAAAGAATTTATGGTTCGTAGTCAAAATAAGGATACTCCTAATACTTGGTATAATGTCATATACACAGGGTCCAAGTTTAATTTTTGTAGTTGTGATTGGGCATTGAATGGAAATGTTTGTAAGCATGTATTCAAAGTTCAAATGTGGGCCATTGAATATGATTTGGACATCAATACATTAGAAAATGTTTCTAGTTTGATTATTGAAAGACTTGTATTTTCAATTGATTTAAATCAAACAACCACAACGAGCCCACTACTAGAAGACCAACCAAACAATAACCATGTAAATATTTTATCAGATCATGTTGATCCTGACACTTCAACATTGAACAATCCGATCTCTGATGTTGATAGATTGCAAGTTTTACATGCATCGATCAATAAAAGAGCGAGAAGGATTTTGAACAATTTTCCTACAACTGTTGACCATTCTAAATCAATCGACAGTTTTTCTTGCACTTTAGAAGCAGAGATAAACAAAAAATTTGTTAGTTCCATGTATCCCTCTAAAATCATGACTAAGAGACAACACAGTGTTTTGAGCCCGCAAAGTAAAAAGATACAACATCGTCGTCAGAGACATTCAACTAAGGATAAACCACAATTTCAAAGGGTCGGACGGGTTCGCAAAAAGTCAAGGAATAACATGGACAAACAAAAGGAACTAATTCCTTCAAAAGATCATAGGAATGTGAAGCGAACCTCTGATCATGTGCATCATTATGTTCCAGACAATATAAGTATTGTAATTAGAGATTTTAATTTGTTTTACATTATATGAATTGTTTTATTTGCCTCAATGTGATTGTAGAAATGTTATATGATTTTTGCTATAGCAGAGGGATCCACATCTCATAATGAACCTCGTCACGTCCCACATTGTCAACTTCGGTTATTTTCTGAGATATTGTCGAGGGTAACATAAGTACACATTTTGAATTTAATGTCAACAAATGAGAGTCATAAAATCATTTATATAGTTCAATTGAAGTTTTTCTAATTAAATATTTAGTGCATTGTGTCTTGCAATCAACACTTACCTTTCTTTGTTTTAATTGTTTATGTTGTAAGCTCAACCAAATGATGTAGCGATCCAGGAAATTAATATAGAAAATCCAACAATCCCATTGATTCCAGATTTGAACATATGAGGTTTGGCGAAAGGTAAAATTAACGTTTAAGATGTTGGCAAGTAATTGTTATTATTCAAAGAATAATTTTTTTTATAATGCATTTAGTATTGTCTTCATTGATGAAACATGTTGATCTTTAAGGTCATAATTTAGGGGAAAGAATTATTTTCCTTATGTTTTTATATTTTTTCTCCTCCATACTATATCATTTCATTTATTTATGTTTTTTTGACAAAGAGTTATAGAGAACAAAGAATTTTCAAAGATTATTTGATAAGACATAGTAAAAATGTTGTATTCATACATGAATTCTACTGATCTTATACCTTTCTACTTTTGTTTTCATAGTTTTAAACATTCCCTTAAAATACAGACTTGTTTTTTTGTCATTTAGTTTTTATTTCAACATTTTTTAAAATGGATCAATATAATTGTTGTACTCATAATTTCTGAGAGTGAGTGTTTTTTTTGGCTTTTTTTTTCATCCATACTAAATATATATATTTTTGTTTATTGATTTTTTGAACATACAGTTATGGACAATGAAAGTGCGTCAAAGTTCATTTCAGTGATACATGATATCACTGCTCTACAACAGCTTTTTATCAGCATTCAAGGTACGATTAGTAGGAGAAATGGAACTCCAATACACATTTTCAATGAAACACTTCATTTTTTAGATGATTTGAAGGTAATGGTTCGTGAGTTACAACATGTTTCTGACAGGGATGCCGGTAGAAAGTTAAGAAGAGAATGGCTCGAAAGGAAAAGGGGTCGTCAAGTTCATGTAGATGTAAATTGGTGTTGTATTTGTCATAAGTCTGGTTGTACTTTGGAATAGGTTACATTATGTTTAGCATTTAAGGAATTTTTAAAATTGTTGGCTTTTTTATACTTTATTACTAGTTAATTGTCATAGTATTATTGATATGAAATTATTTTTTCTTTTATACATGTCAACAATACATTATGTCCCCATCATACTATGTTTTTGCTCTCAATATGTTGCAATGGATCATGTTATTCATTTGATAACATACTAGGTGTTTCATTTGAGATGTTTGTTTTTTTTGTAAAATGTTAGGTGAGTGAAACTCTTTAAAATCATATTTTGGAGCTAATGTAATATTCAAAAATACCTAATTCAATATGTATTGTGTAATATTCCAGAGTATTTTGTTTTGATAATACAAGTTGTAGACAATATTGACTATAATGTTTATTATTATGAATTTGAGTGTTTTTTTTTTGTTTGTTAATTGTCTATTATAAAAAATTGCATAATCAAATTATAAACAAGATGAAAATTTATAACAGTGAAATTTACATATAACAACACAACAAAAAAGAATAAATTGGACACTCATAAATATACATAAAAAAAAAAAAAAAAGTCATCAAAATTTTACTAAATTTGAAATTAAAGACTTGATTGTGAACATATCATAAAAAAAAACAAGTGCAGTGTGCTGCAATATACTGCCTCCGAAACTAATTTTTATATCATAAAAAATGTTTGTGCATGAATAAATTTGATCTTTAGAGTGTTACATATCCAGTTTATTACAGCCAAGAATGAGATTCTTTCATTGTAACATTGAAAAGATGGAAGGGCCACTATATTTATTTATTTTATTGACAGTGAAATCCACATTTTAAAATGTTTGTTCCCACCTACATTTGAAATCTCACGTTAATATGATGATTATCTCTCCCGATGCAAATCCCCTGTCAACTAGCGTCAAATCGTACTCTCGTTGATTACAACCGCGAATGGCTTCTGAGACCCCTCTGCAACACTGAAATATTGTGAAACCATATACCCTTCCTTACCATTACCATGGCAGAAGGCGACCTTCAACACCCAGTTTCTTCAATGACATCCTATTACAAGGGGTCATCGCCGCCAATCGAATCGCCTCACCTAACAATTCATGGTGGCGGGCTCTGTGGCTGGCATGGTGGAGCACATGGCCATGTTCCCTGTGGATACCTTGAAGACCCATATGCAGGTTGCGGCGTCTACCGGGGGCTCCCTCCACACAGTCATGGGTAGGACTTTCATCTCCATGATGAAGAGTGAGGGCCCGCTAGGGTTTTACAGGGGCATCACTACCATGGGTTTCGGGGCCGGACACACCCATGTTGTCTACTTCTTCGTCTACGAGGTCTACAAGGAGATGCATTCATGTGGATGGAACATTTGAAACGTGATTGTTGGGAACTCTGTCCTTCCCCATTAATTCAAGGTCTCGAAATATGTGAAGGTTGTAATAACACTATCGATTTATTGACCAATTAGGAGTTAAAAAAATACAATTTTTGTTATATTAAAAAAAAAAATTACTTGTTATGTTCAACATTAAAATTGATACAAATTTTTCAAGTCAACACAAAACTAATATGAAAGTCAATGCTAACTCATTGCTATATACAGCCGGAGGCCGTATAATAACACAAAACCTTACAACACCTCTTCACTATTCTTCATTGATATCAATTTTGATTGATATTCATTGAAATTAATTAAATGTTCTTTTACCCAAAGCACGAGGGGTATCTTTGTTCATTATTCTTGATATCAGTGAATTAAATTAATTAGTTTGATTTTTTCTATGATTTTTTATTGAATATTTTGAAATTTAAAGTTTATGATTTTTTATTTAAAGGTGGTAAAAATCGTCATAACTCACTTATAACTATTATTAGTTTCTATTAATGAATATAACTTGAATCGTCATTATTATTTTAAAAAAAATCATATCATTTAAAATGGTTTGTTGGTGATTTTTAAGAGGTACTCTCATTCTTGCTAGATGTCTCAAATGAGCGAAAAAGAAAACAAATATCTCTTGTAATCATTATTAAGACTAACTCTCTCTATATAATTATTTTATACAAAATGTTTAAATTCTTTAAATTCATGTCATCATTATTAAGACTAACTCTCTCTATATAATTATTTTATACAAAATGTTTAAATTCTTTAAATTCATAATCGTTTATAATTTTATTAAAAAAAATAAAATTTAATGTTTATAATTTAAAAAAAATATTTATTTTTTATTTTTATAATATATAATCTTTTAATCTCCGATATTATATTTTTTTTAATAATAATTTAAAATATATATTATATTTTTATAAAAATGTTTTCTATACATTTTATATATGAATTTTATATCATTATAAATTTTAATTATAAAAATTTATGTGTTCCTACAAACTTGGATGTTGTGGGTAAAGTTAATTTTAATTATATAAAAACTTGGATGTTGTAGGTAACCTTAATTTTGATTATATAAATTTATGTGGTTCTAAAAACTAATAGTGTTTATGTTATAAAAATGTTTGGTTTTTGTTGTATAAAAATGATGTAATTTAAATGTTTGTAAGTTTTGAATTGTTTCAAGTAATTATTAAAATTAGATGGTGAAATTTGCATTTTCTAATGTATAAATGGATTTAGTATTCTGAAATGTTAAATTATGTAAATTTAACAAATCAAATATACAATTTCAAGTAATTATTATTAAAATTAGATTGTGCAGTTTGCATTTTCTAATATGTAAATGGATTTAGTGTTCTGAAATACTAAATTATATAAATTTAACAAATCAAATATACAATTTCAATAATTCTTGTTCGAATTTCGAACAAAATTTATTAAAAATAATACTATCTAAAAATCCAAAATATAATACATTTAGAGTAAATCATATAAAATAATGAAATGATAAAAATTTCATAAAAAAAAAAAATCTAAAACCTAAAACAAACCTTGTCATATAAAATTCAGAGGGGACAACTGTAGACTAAAATTAGATAATGTATTATGTTTGAAGATTTTTGGCACTTGTCATAAAAAAAATTATCGAGGGTATTTATTAATTGTCTGAAATTATAGGAGAGATTGACAAATTAGTTGTTGGTTTAATTAAGTTTGAGCTTCCAACTCTTGCACCGGAATCAAATTGATCTGACCGAATGGTACATCTCCATATCATTTCAACTCAACAGCACGATTATGTGTTTGTAGTCACCACACAAACCTTGTCATATCAATTAATGCATATGCCCATCAAGTTCGCCATTTAATTTAATCTTCTACAGCAACGGTCAGACAATTTATTGCATACTGTGTGACAAAACATGGTGACCATGGTCATAGTTCAAGAGGTCATATTTCCTGGGTCCATAATTCATGGGGTCATAATTTTGTATATGCGCATTTTGTCCTCCATATATGCATATTTACGAAAGCTCTCTTCCATATATAGAGCTTTTGTATATGCGCATTTTGGCTTTCATAAATGTGCATATACAGAAGCCAAAATGCACATATACAGAAGCTCTCTTCCGTATATGCACATTTTGGCTTCCGTATATCTGCATTTACGGAAGCCAAAATGCACATATACTGAAGCTCTCTTTCGTATATAGAGCTTCCGTATATGCGCATTTACAAAAGACAAAATGCGCATATACGGAAGATAGCTTCCGTAAATGCGCATATATGGAAAACAAAATGCGCATATATAGAAGAGAGCTTCTGTATATGCACGCATTTACGGAAGAAAAAAAAGTGCATTTATGAAAGCCAAAATACGCATATATGGAAGAGAGCTTCCGTATATGCACATTTTGGCTTCCGTAAATCTCTCTTCTGTATATGTGCATTTGGGCTTCCGTAAATGTGCATTTACAGAAGCTAAAATGCCCATATACAGAAGGAAAAATGTGCATATACGGAAGAGAGATTTAGTATATGCGCATTTACGGAAGGAAAAAATGCGCATTTATGGAAGCTCTCTTTCGTATATGTACATTTTGTCTTATGTATACGTGCATTTACGGAAGCCAAAATGCGCATATACGGAAGCTCTCTTCCGTATATAGAGCTTTCGTATATGCGCATTTACGAAATCCAAAATGCGCATATACGGAAGATAGTTTTCGTATATACACATTTAGGCTTCCGTAAATGCGCATATACAGAAGCCAAAATGCGCATATACAAAAGCTCTCTTCATATATGCGCATTTTGTCTTCCGTATATGCGCATTTACGGAAGGAAAAAATGCGCATATACGGAAGCCAAAATGCGCATATACGGAAGAGAGCTTTCATATATGTGCATTTTGGATTCTATATATGCACATTTACGAAATCCAAATTGCGCATATGCAGAAGTTCTATATACGGAAGAGAGATTTCATAAATGTGCATATACAGAAGACAAAATGTGCATATACAGAAGAGAGCTTCCGTATATGCACGCATTTATGGAAGGAAAAGATGCACATTTACGGAATCCAAAATGTGCATATACGGAAGAGAGATTTTGTATATGTGCATTTTGGCTTTCGTAAATCTCTCTTCCATATATGCGCATTTACAAAGAACATTTATGGAAGCCAAAATGCGCATATACGAAAGGAAAAATGTGCATATATGGAAGAGAGCTTTCGTATATGTGCATTTACGGAAGGAAAAAATGTGCATTTACGAAAAACAAAAATGTGCATTTATGGAAGCTCTCTTCCATATATGTACATTTTTCTTTCCTTATATGCACATTTACGGAAGCCAAAATGCACATATATGGAAGCCAAAATGCACATATACAGAAGATAGAATGTGCATATACGGAAGATAGCTTCCATATATGCACATTTTGGCTTCTATAAATGCGCATATACGGAAAAAATGTGCATTTACGGAAGGAAAAAATGTACATTTACGAAAAACAAAAATGCGTATTTATGGAATCTCTCTTCAGTATATGTACATTTTGCCTTCCGTATATGCGCATTTATGGAAGCTCTCTTCAGTATATGTACATTTTTCCTTCCGTATATGCGCATTTATGGAAGCCAAAATCCGCATATACGGAAGCTCTCATCCGTATATAGAGCTTCCGTATATGCACATTTATGGAAGCGAAAATGCTCATATACAAAAGATAGAATGCGCATATACGAAAGATAGCTTCCATATATGCAGATTTTGGCTTCCGTAAATGCGCATTTTGGCTTCCATATATGTGCATTTTTTCCTTTTGTGCGTCGCCAATTCTCTTTTTAGTAAGGGTCAGTCTTAGTCAAGTCAGAGCCCGTGTGTCAAAGCATGTGAGGTTAGGTACTGAACAACAAAGGGGTCGAGGTCAGCAAGTGGTCGGTTGGCCCTTGGAGCCGGGAAGGGATGTTAGAGTCAAAACGTGTGTAAATGGTACGATTTTGTTCCCAAAGGGTCGGGTCCTATCAGAAAAGGAAGTTTTTATGTGCCAAGGGTCAAGGCAAGTTGTTAAATAGAAGTCGCGTCAACAAGTGCAGTGACCATCATCCGTTCATTATGAAGGATGGAAGAATGAAAAATCACGGTGCTCGTATCATGTATGCCCTGCAACCCTTATCAGTTGTACTTTACACACTCCAAAGTGTACTTGTCGCACGGATGTGCTATAGAAAATCTTCATTTCACTTCGAGACATCCAATCGCCATGAATTCAGTGTTCCCTAGCATGATTCTACCTCCCTCCCGCTCTGTTATAAATTCTGGATGTTTTGCATGCATTCTATTCACCGGTTAAGAATATGCATTGTTTTCAATTATTATCGCAAGCCCAAGTTGATCAAGACTACTGCCTTGCGCCCCTGCTTGATACACCGCATGCAGGGAAAACACGCGTTGCACCATGGAAACCTCCCAGAACATAAGGAAGGGCACGCGAAGTTTTAGAAGCATTGGGTCCGAGCCCCAGAACTTGATATTGATCAACGAAGACCCAGAGGTTAGAGCATCCTTTGAACAGTTCGAGTGCATGGCCTTTTGCAGGAAAGTTTAAGGATTCAATATGAGACTAGCGGAGCAGTTCGCACTCAGTTTTGATGGATTCCATGCGGTGATCTCAGGTGTCACTTTCCAGGTAATCGAGGAAACTCTGTCAACCACAACAGAGATCCCTCTGCGTGGAGAAAGGTCATTTAAAGGCACGCCCTTGGATGCACGGTGCTATGAAGACTTCATCAAGTGAGATTGTTTAGGTGGGAAAGTCAAGACAAGTGTTCTGAGCAGATATTTGTAGGAGCCTTTTCGGAAACTACTTGGAGTAATTAGGAAATATTTCACCTGTGAAGGGAGGTTCGACAGGATACATTCGCATCACATTAGATTGTTGATGCACTTCACAGGAAGGAGACCATTAAATCTACCATTTTTCTTACACCAGAACCTCCGAGAGATGGCAGACAATGCCCAAGATGAAGTGGATCAATCGAAAAGGAAACTCTCTCATGTCTCATTGATTAAATTGCTAGTAGTTGAGGAATTAAGATAGTTGGGAAGCAACTAGGATTCGTTCTTTCTCACAGGGGGCATCCCAAAGGATCCAAAAGGATATTTCCCTCTACCCACACTACTACATATTGTAAAAATTCCGATGTTTTATTTGTGGCATTATGGACAAAATTGTCCATATTGTCGCAAAATAGAGGAAATTTATAAAAAAAAAAAATCATGTTGCTCGATAACGTCGCTCTTGCCACGTTGATGTCTCTCTTGCCACGTTAACGTCGCTCTTTCCACGTTTTCCACTAGAACGTCTCTCTTGCCACGTTTTCCACTAGAACGTCTCTCTTGCCACGTTTGTGAAGATGTATGTCACAATTGTGACGTTAACGTCGGTCTTGCCACGTTAACGTCGCTCTTGTCACGTTTTCCACTGGAACATCTCTCTTGCCACATTTGTGAAGATGTATGTCGCAATTTTGACATTTTGGAAACTAGGTTTTCCCCTCCAACGGTCACCTTAGTATGTTCACCAAGTCAAAATACCAATGGTCACTTAGGAATTTTTGACGTCGGAATTGCGACGTTACAAAATCTATAAATATGTTGCATTTAATGGATGTTGCGACAAGTTTTCTATAATAACGACGCTTCAAAAAGGGTTGGGACAACTTTCAACACCTCCTCAATTACAACTTGACCTCCTTCATGCTTCATCACAATTTATATGAAGTGATACTTATTATTAGTGCTAGGTATATAATCAACGCCATAATTTTTAGAAGAGTTCAAACTACTAGAATAAAAAACAATGCTCTCATCTTTCCTTGTTTTATGAAAAGCAAGTCTCTTTCGGAAAGAGGTCTCCTTCTCATTAGTGATAGGAACCTTCTACTCAGTGCCTTTGATTTCTAATCTTTGTTCATATCCATGGTCCCTTTCATGCATTTCTTCTTTTTTGTCCTTTCCTGTCTACTTCTTGTTTTTGGCAGCTTCTGCTTATCACTTCCTTTAATTTGGATCCTATCAATGAAGGTTGCCTCCTTTATTTTTGGATGTGATAAATGGGGTTCCTCATTATGCCTAAAAACCATATGGATATATTTGTCTAGATTGAAGCCTTCAATATTTTGAACATGTTCCTTCTTTTCCTTGCCCTAGCAAGATCCTATATAACTTTATGAACAATAACTTGGGAGAATGTCTCTACAATGGGATCTTTGTATACCTTTTCTTTATCTTTGTATACCATGTGTTTTCATAGGCTCTCCAATGGTATTTTAATTTGGATTCTTATCTCATCTTTGGCTTTGTCTTCTAATTCATTCTCTTTAATCAGAACCGTCAATAACTTTAACTTTCTTGAATACTCCCTTTTGTGTCGTCCATTGATCTGGGTCGCTCTGAATACATATTTTCCATAGGACCATTGCTTCCGACCCTATGAATCATCATCGACCCCTACTCGTAATTTGTGATCTTGTGTTTTATCTAAATCCTATTACAATTTTTATGTTTCAAATATTTCAATCTAGGCAATCCCTTGCATCATGTGTATCATGACCATATATGTAACACCACATTTTTCTGGCAATGTTGAAATACAATTATCTATTGTGTCCCCAAGCTCCACATGTGACAAACTTGAATGATTTCCTTCCTATGGGAAGGATAACAATATAAGAATTATTGTCCTGGGCTTGTCCTCATAAGACATTTCGATCATGTTTTAATTCTAGATACTAGTGCCATCCCTTGAAATATTTTTTAAAGTATTTTTGGTTCTTTTTTATTGTTTGGGTATAGTCCTTAGTT
>ML794461.1:483599-517897 GCA_009831015.1 Picea engelmannii | reverse complement strand
AGTCACCCTCTTATCCATGATTCTGGTGATTCTTTGTTTTATCACTTGGGAAAAGAGGAGGAGATGGGTGAGCCTTTGGATGTTTTGAATCCTCCATGTTATGATGTTGATACTGACAGAGTTGATATTGATGAGTTCATACACATTGGAAGACATAAATGGGATGTAGTTGGTTTTGATATGGACCCCATTTACAACATTGATAATCATTCCCAACTGTTGCCTTCACAATTATCATGACATATTACCTTTGATTTGTGGCAACAAGGGGATGATATATTTACCAATTCTCCCCAAACACCCAAGGTTGACCTAGTACCATGTTTTCCTGACAATTTTTGGTCTTACCTTGAGAGTTTTGATGAGTACTCCTCAGAGCACTTGGATTTATTCTATGAAGATGATTATCAACCACCGTTGTGGTCAGGTTTTGATAGGAGTGAGAACAATGTTTTCCCAAAGAAGGATTCTCATGAAATATTTCTCTAGCCACCTCTTATTACTTTACCTTGCTGTATCATTAAAGGCGTAGTTGGGAATTATATCTTTTGTATCGATTTTCCTCCGAGGAAAACCCTAGATTCTGAGGGTTGGTTGAATACTACAAGTTTAAGTCTATCATCTCGGTTTCTCAACTTTCCCTTGAGAGTTTTCCAACCGTCTACTAGATCTTTGTCGATTCCTTCCCGAGCTTCAGAGTGTGAGGACGTCCTAGGTAGCCTGTTTGCCGACCTTTTGAGAAAATTTTCTGAACCTTGGACTTTTCATGACCCCTTCCTGAAGTGGATTGAGTACTTTCCTCAAATATTGACTTGGCATGATTTTATCCCTCCCACCCGCCTCCATGAGTTAGACTTTATGGTTTTCGATGATATGATATATATTCTAACCCATGTCATTTTTGTACTTGACTTATCACTTTTTTGGTTTATGATGAAGCACAAAGGCAGGTATTGTGGGACATTACTGGATCAGTTTCACTGGTCATTTGACTACACCTGACATCCAGTCAACAGGTAAGTATAGGTAAATAGGTAGGCATTTTGTATCCATTGTATGTACCATTTTCATTGCATATTAGATTATATTTCTTTCACATTTGTACATATGATTACTTTTATTTCAGTCTTATATATATATATATATATATATATGCTGGGGTGGTATCACCACCCCAAATGGTTACTGATGTTTTCTATTGAGATCAAGCAGGTTACATGTTATGCTAGAGATGATGAGGTTCTCATACGCTCTACGGTGAGCACATGTCCCCAAGTTGGAGACAGATGCTATCCCCCACTTTCAGGGATAACTACGAGATTATGTCTCGAGGCCCAATGGTCCTAGACATGGAGTATCGAGAGCCATATCGAATTGAGCATGGCCCTAGAGGGCCCATCATTTCTCCCTTTCAGCACCTCCACTTTGTCAGCAACAACAACAACATCCATCACCTTCGAATTGGTCCTGCATCAAAGATGTTTCTTGCTCCATGAGGTAATGAGTTCGGGTATCACAGTATGTGTCACTCTGATCCTCAAAACCTTTGAATATGTGCATTTGATTCCTTTGTTTCTAACGGGTGCTTGGATCTTATGCTTGTCCACTTGACCATGTCTAGGGGGAATGACAGGATGCATTAACAAGCTTGTGTCCATAGGTTTTGAGTTTCCACTAGGGGGATTTCTGAAAATCCATCACCCGTTAACATCATACATACCATTTTCCATCTTTTTTCCCGCTCACCCATCCCGTTACACTAGTCTAGGCATAGGTTTAGACAATCATTTAGGGGTTGTACCTTACCGTGTGGGAAGAATGGGCTAAATTAATGGGGGGTAAAAGCAGCTGACAATAAAAGCCTAATAATAAAACTTCGAGATGCTTCGCCCAGGGATCCCCGAGAAAGTAATAAAAATCTTCTCAGCAAGAAACAAAGGGACCCGTAAAAAATAAATCAAGGCCTAGATGAGGGATAGGGGGTATCATCACGAGCCAACCTATTAGGTCCATAGGTTCCTAACAATATAACACTACTAGTAGCTGGTTACCATTCCAGGGTAGTGGCTCTTGGTTGCATGGCCAAGAGAAAGGGGGTCTCATCACGAGCCAACCTTCTCATTTCCATGAAAGTCATTGTGGGTAACATTGCCACCTCTAGTCACCAAGCCAGGGAAGTGTCCCTTGACTAGCTTCTTGAAAGAAAAAACCAACAAAAAGATAAAAAACAATAAAAACAAGACCTGGTTAGAGGATAGGGGGTCTCATCACGATCCAACCTATTAGGTCCATGAGCATCTAGCGATATGAAACTACCAACATCTAGTCACCACGCCAGGGTAGTGGCTCTTGGTGGCATAGCCAAGAGAAAGGGGGTCTCATCGCGAGACAACATTCTCATTTCCATGAAATGCTTGCGGCTAAAATTGCCACCACTGGTCACCAAGCCAGGGCAGTGTCCTTTGACTAGTATCTTGGAAGAAAAAGGATGAAGATAAAAGGCATGAATGGGATTGGAAACATTGCATCCATGATAGGTGAAGCTCACCCTCCACAGAGGCACCCACTGGTAAGCCGTCCCTGCTATCACTACACCTTTTTCCCAAGCATCCCCATCCACCTCACCCACTTACATGACTTAGATTTAATCCTTTCCAGAAACGTCCCTCTTCCAGTAGACACTAGCCCAATATGACGTTCTATCACTTCCTCCAAACTTGCATTGCAGACTTGTATAATGTCTTTGAGCACTGGACTGGGGTAATTTAATAATATTGATGATGAGATGTGATTGACATTGCTATGATCCCTATGACTTATGAGCCCCTGGAGGGCGTAGTTGTTGATGTGCAGGATCATGCCTGATGGACATGTACCATGTTGGACAAGTACACATGGGGATATGATCAGTTCGGACCTCCGTGGAGCTGAAGAGCCCACCAAATGGATTTCGATACCCCAATAGGGTGCAGAGACAAGGCAAAGCGTTTGTACTAGGGAAGAGCAGAAGAATCCACCAGAGGTAGCTGAGCAGACTTGTACCTAGGGGGGTTGATCCCTCTCCACAGGAACGTTGGCCTTGGAAGGCCCAGGACGTCTCCCAGGATGCCCATGATGTCACCTAGCAGTATGGACTTTTTGGGAGACAAATATGGTAGTTTTGGTATGTGTGGCATCTTGGAAAAGCCCAAGGAGGGATAATGTTTTTCTCCAGGAGGCTGCATTTTCCCTAAAAGGGGCTAACATCACCCTAGAAAGGGGATGACGTTTCACTATTTCTTGATTAGGGTTTTAATTTAAGACATTTAATGTAAAACAATATGATTTTGGTATTTTGGCCTTGTCATCCTTTTAATGACCTAAAATGTAATTTAGGTCATTTTTATTGTATAAATTGAGGGTTTTGACTCTCATTTTTTTTCGGTATCTTTCACTCACTCATTAGGGACGTCTAAAATTTACGCCCTTCTTAGGGTTATTGGCTGAAATATTGAGGCACACTTGTTGAAGGATGATTTTACTTGGCATTTTTGGCATTTCTCTGGGTGAAAGGTGTTACAACTAGGGTTTTGTTACATAGTTTCTTGGTTTATGTAAGTGAATTTCTGCAAACACTTCTTAATTGAATGGTTTTAGTTTCATTTACTTTCATATGTTATTATATTTTGTTGAATCAAACCCTAGGTAACAAGCACTAGTAAATGTCCTTGTCTCATGTCCCCATCAATACTTTGAGCCATTTGATTTGTTGAAGAGGATAGAGCCTTGCCATAGCAACACTTTATCCATCTTCTTCTAGCCATCTGTTTTTCCTTATTTTTTGAACTAATAAGGAGAAAATACACCAAGGCCTACGTCTTCTACACCTGGTGAGTCATTTTTCCCTAGGTTTTTTCTAGTGAAGCCTTGTTATAGAAACACATCACTTGTTAACTCTCTTGTCTTAGATCAATCATCATTCAAGGTAGCCGTTTTTTCCATTGATCTAAAGAAGGAGGAGAGAGCACTGAGGCCTAGGGTTTCTACACCAAAGTGAACCTCTCTCCCCTAGGGTTTCATCTTTGAGGCCTTTCCATAGAAACACCTCACGGTTTAACTCTCTTGTCTTTAGTTTCACCATCATCACTTAGTCCTTGAACCCTTGCATCCTCTTTTGACTCCATATACCCTATGAGCACACTGATCTAAGGCCTCTTGCATTGAGTAATTTGATCATACAAACAGCCAATACTTTGAACAACCTTTAACCCTTACTAACCCTAGCCTAGACTAATTTCCACTAAACCTGGCGTTGTCGTCACCTTCTTGTGCTATAAAACATCTTTGTTCAACTTTTGTTTTACTTTTAAAGAAATTAAATGGTTGGTTAAGGCATTGTTTATGAAGTGTTGATTTTGTTACATTGAATGCCAAGTTTCTTTAGCATGTATTGAGAAGTGATATTGAAATCATTGCTATTGTACAAACATTGATTCATTTCGTCAATACTATTGCTCAATTGATTATTATCAAAAAAGTCATTGATTATATGAAGTACTAACCAGCAAGAAAGCTTGCGCATGTATTTTCATTGTTGCTTTGTCTCGGGCAGGTACTCTTATTGCTTATTACTCCCAGTTATCATTATTGGCTATAAGTCAGACTTTCTGATCAGGTGGTGATTTGTGAGGGGGATTATTATCACTTAGCCTTGCTAAAGCTTTTTCCTTCTCAAAACCCCAAGTCACCGGGGACATCTGTTACACATTATTTTGGTCACTCTGGTGGTGTCTCTACAGTTATGTGTTCAGGCTCTCATAAGGACCTTTTGCCTGAGAAAAGTGAATGTTGTCTTCTTCCATAAAACATATTTTTAAGATGATTTTGCAGGATGACTATGTTGTAGGGTGCGAGAATCTTGATTCTCACAAGCAACCCTATACCTAGCCTGCGAGATGTTCGCAGTCTGCTCTATAGGTAGGGTGCGAACCTGTTTCAAAGCTTAAAAGGAAGAGGAAGTTACGAAGGTTCTAGAAGATCATCTTCTAGAAAATGAGTTGGCATTTGCATGGTTGGCATCCTACTAACTTCTCAGATTTAGTGGGATCATCCTCATCCCTTTAACCATCTCTCCTTCTCCTATATAATGAAAGGTTTCTCAAGGAAAAGGTTAAGCAAGATTGAATAAAGAATTGATGAAAGAATAGATTCAAAATTGTGTGAGGAATCTTGTTTGAATTGATGCTTGAGGCCTCCATTTGTCCATCAAGCCCTAGTGGATATTCTTCATGCAAGTTTGGAGCAAGTGTGTGTGGTGGAACAAAGGACCACCGAAAGGAATCTTGCGACATCAAGACGATCTGGTTGTATCTTCTACTTTCATATTAATATAATACAGTGGCATGTACGTTGCCCATAAAATCACTCTTATTTTATTGCATAATTCCTTGATCATATGCATAGGTCGTCATTGAATATACTTTACTATCTTCACTTTGGTTGGTTTGTGTTGTCTTGGATCTGATCTCGCAAGAGCACCAGAGCGAAGTAGGAACAACAAAGACCTAAGGAAGCGATATAAAGGTATGTCACTCATTCCTCCTTTGGTAGTAAATTCAATGATAGTTGCTTAGGGAAAGCGTCATGTCCTGTCCTGTTTTGTTCTAGATCCAGGTGGATCTAGGAATATCTGTTAGTGTCCGCATATACCGATTTATCCTATAACAAAATTGGCGACTTCGTTGGGGAAACAATTCATTTTGTAGTTGTTATTGGCCATTTTCTCTCAACCTACTTTTTTCATTACCAACCAGTCTTTGAGTCTGTAAGAGACCCTTATAGACTCTCTGGACCTAGAAGTTCACTCAAATCTTTTGTCCTTTTTCAAAACTTTTCTTGATTACAAACCTTCTCGCATTGTACCTCTCTGTGACCTACAAGAATCATTGATTTTCGCACCCTACTGTTCAATCCAGTGCGACCTTATCGCACCCTGCCTGTATCTAGACTGCGAGAATCCCTAATTCTCGCACTGTATCCCACTACCAAGCTGCAAACTCATTTGCAAAAGTTTTGGATTAGGTCTTCTTGTCTTTTTGATGCCCAGATTTGTTTGTTTATCTGGGGAGAAATTCTTTTGCCAGTGTTTGACTGTTTCTTGACTTCAAATCTTGCGGTTGATTAGTTTTCGGAGATCGAAAACTCTTCTTACTCTTTTTCCCAATTTTTTCTTCTTGACCTTTTATCAATAAGGGTATAATATTGGATTTTGAGATCCGAGTGCTTGTTTAATTGTCCTTTTAGATTGCTTGTTGCTTGGAAATTTTTTGTTCATGTGCATTTGAAGAGATTTTTTCTTGTCAGTTTGTTATTTTTATCTTCATTGAAAGATCAATTTGGGTGTTGTTGAGTATTTTACTTTCATTGGTTGCTTACTTTTTCTTAGTTCCATCCCCATTTTTGGGTTTATAAAAATAAAAATTAAAGTCTTTTTTCTTTTAAGCAATCATTTATTCAGAAAATATTGGCGTTAAAGTATTGAAAGAGAACGAATAGTGAATTTACATTGTCAATGATTGTTTGGTACTACATTTCAAAAGAGATCGTACATCGTAGTTTGCATTGTTCCAGAAAACTCATTTTTCCCTGCTGTAGATAGAATTCATAGAACACAAGTTTGTATCATTCATTTATATTTACACATTGTTGGGTCAGAGTCTTACACAACATTGGTTTCATTTCCGTTTCCCTTTGCGTAACAACAACCTTTAATAATATTGTGCAACTTTAAAATTCAACTAGTAACATTTTCTAGGGCTCTTTTGCACCAACATTAGCTAGGCTACAACTTTGGAATAGGAAGTGAGACACACTCTTCAAAGTGCAAAACACACAATAGTA
Organism: Picea engelmannii; assembly: GCA_009831015.1. Lineage (NCBI taxonomy): Eukaryota > Viridiplantae > Streptophyta > Pinopsida > Pinales > Pinaceae > Picea > Picea engelmannii. The sequence goes on along the minus strand of ML794461.1, from coordinate 511,018 downwards.
TCTTGTGATAGGGAGTGTCAAATTCCATTTGCAACATTTTGTCCTGGGAAGCCCTTCTCACACAAGGGTCAAACCTGAGGTTGCATTGAGATTGACAGAGTTATTGACCCTGCTTTTTTGATCTCGGTGTAGAGATTGCACATATTACGGGGGCCACTTGGAGGTATACCCACAATGATGAGTGGAAGCTTCTCCAGTTGATTTCGGGCTAGATACCCTGCCCTTGCGTGTGGATCGGACTGTCGACTATTCCCCCAGGCATCATTGTTGTTTGTGGTAACTTTAGTAGCCTATCTTCTTAGTGTCCTACACAAGGTGACTATGGAGGGGTAAGTCTTCACGATACCTGGAATCAACGTTGGCCAGACTCACTTGGGCTCCTTGGAGGATATACCCATGATTATGTGTGGGAGCTTGCACCAAGGTGTAAGTCTGTTAAGCAGGTCATCAACGTAAATTTTCCACCCTAGCCCATCCCCTTCTTGTCTTGACGTCACAACATTGGATTTCATCACCAACTAGTGATTTCGGAATAGGAAGGTCTTGTTTGCTTGGTTTGGATTCCTAGATTTTACTAGTGTGTGTTGTTTGTTTCAGTAAGTTGACCATAGAATTTCTTTCGTGAAATTTTCACTTGATCACCATTGACCCTCCACGTCGTTCACGTAGAATGCAAGGACTACCCCCAGAAGATCTGGAAGGTTCTCAACCCTTGCCTACCAACTCACCAGAGGGCTCTCCTCAATAGAGTGAAGTCCAAGACATTGCCACTCCACGACTAGAAAGAACCGACTCTTTAGAACAGTTATGAATTACAGATTCTTGAGAGGGCTTGCGACTTCCTTCTGACTCCGTGAGACATATTGTTTGAGTGAATTCATCCGAAGATATTGTTGTTGAGTCTTCTGGATTACCAACCTTTCACAGGCCTTGAAGGTCACGATCCTTTTTGGACTACTGGCATTTTTAGACAGGATCTCTTTGGCTCAGGAGCAGGCGTTGATATCACTGTCACACCTGAGCTGCCCGAAACATCCGATCCAGACACAATACCTTTTACTACTGCCTATTATTTCCCTGGTTCAAACGCTCAGCCAACCAACCATATCTTGACTGTCCCCCTTCAAATGGCCCATTATACAATGGTCCCAGATACTATGAATCTTCACACAGGGAATATGGTGGCTAGCCAATCCCCCATTAGCACACCACTTTTGCCCAGACTCACCCCAATGCTTCCTCCTAGATATCATGCGTTGAATGCTTCTATTCCTGTTCCTACACAAATCCCATCCAGGACTTCTGGCATTTCCACTCCTTTTGGGCACCATCTTGTTCCTGGTTTTATTCTGACACTTCCTCGACCCCCTTCCAGAGGGTCTCTTCCATCCCCTATTGGAGGAACTGAACCTAGTGGCACCATTCAGTCTTTCACACCTAATTACCAGATTCCTGTTGGCGGACATTTTCACCCTGGAGGTCAAATCCCAATTGGGACACAACCTCTGATTGGAGGGAAACCCCCACCTACCCCACCCACTGGACAAAAAATACCTACAGACTTGGCCTAGTATTGGAACTATCTTATCCGAAATAATCCTCAATCGACCGGGGGGAAAAAGCCTCAAACTAACTCTTTCCTACCCCCTAGTACAGGCCAACCATATCCAGATCCATCCAACTCCATTTGGGGCTTGAACGCTGGACCCAATGTCCATGTTCAAAGGAACCACCCTAACCAATACAACCCTATAAATTACATGCCTCCGTACCGACAATCGAATCTGCTTGGATCTTTGCATTATATGCAAACTGCTTATGGTCCTACTAGTATACCTACGGGACTTCCTCCCCAAAGTCACCAGTACCCCCACGTGAATAGACAGTTACCTTTTTTAGCCACCCCGGACCTCCCTGATCTATCTAGAATTTTAAACGATCCTATTTGTCACTCTCCTCAATGGCCCACCATACCGGCCAAACTACCTTTTGACATTCCTAAGTTTGATGGTAAACCAGGAGAGGAACCGAACAATCATGTAATGACTTTCCACCTTTGGTGTTCATCCAAATCCTTGATGAAAGACTCTATTCGATTACATCTTTTTCTGCAAACTCTCACAGGTTTCGCCGTGAAGTGGTATATAGAATTGTCGCAAGACTTCTTCGCTAACTTTAACACCCTCGCCATGGCTTTCCTCATCCACTACCAGTTACCGATCCAATACGAAACGGGAACTGAAATTTTGAGTTCTTTCAAACAAACCAAAGCCACTCATATCTCTGATCACATTCATGAGTGGCGACGGCGAAGATGTCTCATCAAACTTGAGCTTCCCGATCAGTTACTGGCAGAGTGGTTCACGAAATCATTCGTGAATCATATCTCTCATGACATCACCATGGGTGGAATTGTCACAGAAGAACAGGTAATCAGTCATGCTCAATACCTTGACCTCGTTTACTCACAAACGGGTACTCTTTACGATTTTCTCCCTGATGCATCTCGTCCTTCTACTACTGCTACTTCAACTACTCCTACTGCTTCTCATGCAGTTGATGGTGTGATTGACACTTTCCACACCCAACCCCACTCCACACAAGCCTCTACCACCAACCCCTAGTCCGTTGCTTCTAATGTTCAACATGCTCCGTCTCCTACTCCTCCTGCCGACAAGACTTCTGAGGTGAACTCTGTTCAATCTACCCCTGCCGGAAAGAATAAATCCAGAAAAGGGAAGGGTAAGAATAAGGAGGATAAAAATAATCCACAAGCTGAGAATACCAAAACACAACCTATTGATGATAAGGATAAGCGCAAACCCCGATACCCTTGTATTATTTGTGGTGATGATCACTACACTAAGGATTTTCTGAGACGAGCCGAGGTTACTAAGTTCCTTCAAGGGACCCCAAAACTACCTACCCCAGTCGTGTTGTCACAACCCTTTCCTTATGAACAAAAGGCCCAATTGGTCATTCATGACCAACCTTCCCCCTCCAATACATCCTATGTCTTAATGTGTACAGGTGATTGAAAAAAGAACGACATCACACTTACCACTCGAGCCAAAGATTATTCTTCCTTTAAAGAGAAGGCTGATGAAATACCTCCTTCCTTGGTCCAACCATCTCCATCGGCTCTACCTACCAACGATCCTCTTCATCTTGAACGACCAAGCCTAGACACAGTTCTTCGCCCTCCCCCGAAGGGTGTTGTTCGCAAGTCTTCTTTCAATCCTAATGTGCATACTTCCCAGAACTACGATATTGTAGAAGATCTGGCCCAAGCACCGTCCGCGATGTCAACCCTCGAATTCCTTCAGAGTTGTCCCACACAACGGAAGGAACTGTTGAAAGATATAGGTGGAATCGACCCTATCGATACAAATTTAATAATTTTTGACTTGGAAGATCACATTCCAAGGTTACCCCCTCAACTCGCATTTCAAATACAAGTTATTGTCTTCGACAAGAACATTTGTAGAATAGTTATTGATGAGGGTGCCTTGACGTGTGTCATGTCTGTTACCTACTAGAAATCCATCAGCTCTCCTCCATTAACTAAATCACACAACACGCTCAAAGCCTTTAATGGCTCTAGGTTTAAGCCTACGGTGTCCTCCCTTCATTGCCTATTACGTTAGAAGGCAAAACGGTCAATGTTGAAGTTGAGGTCTTTGACGCTCCTCTCGATTACAACCTTCTACTTGGTCGTAGCTGGATCGATTCCATGCATGCAGTTGTGTCCACTCTTTTCCATGTCATACGTTTCCCACATCAAGGAAAAGTAATTACGGTGGAGCAGTTGGCCTTCTTTAACTCTGATACACGTACCAACAACGTACCTTTCATTGTGAAAATATGAAAACGTCGGTGTGGGTCTTTTTAAAGATTCCTCTTTAATGGGTACTTTCCCCATTCCACCACCCAATGTTCCACATCCATTTGTCGCCTCTATAAACATGATTTCCACCTCTATTCGAGAAACCCTTGCGTCTTATGATCCACGAATAGTACCCAACCCCGGTGATCATTTTCTCTATGGCGACCAAATGCCCTTCAGTACGGTCGAATCTACTTATCAAGCCATTCAATCGGCAACCTCTTCTACCCCCTCTCTTGGTGATCTATCTCCGGATCCTTTTTGTGTCATTTTTCCTACAGACGAGATGATTATGTTTGTTATTTCCATGGAAGATACCCCTTGGCACGATGGACATCATCGTTCCATTCTCTTCCTAGAACAACACACCAGTGAGAGTTACCAATGGATATCAACCCCGTCGACCGTTGTCTTCATTTCTTCCGTTCCCAAGTCTACACACGATATGTTCTATGAGGGGAACTTAAGTAATATCTCACCCACCATCCCCCTCGACATATCCATTAAACCTGGAGTTGTCGAAAATGTGCATATCGGAGCTTTGTGTTCCACTGACGAAGTTGTCACCTACAAGTCTCTTTTTCAAGAATTCTGTGACGTCTTTGCATGGAGCTATGAAGAAATGTCGGGTATTGACCCCGACATTGTTGTACACGATATTAAGACATACCTGGGTGCTAAACCTGTCCGGCAACGACTTCATCCGGTCCACCCACGTAAAGCAGCTGCTATCAAGCTTGAAGTTGAGAAACTTCTTAACGCTGTCTTTATTTACCCTGTGGCTCTAACTGACTGGGTTTCCAATCTTGTTCTGGTTAACAAAAAACAAGGTACGATCCGCGTGTGCATTGATTATAGGGATATTAACAAAGATTGTCCTAAAGACAACTTTCCCACCCCCTTCGTTGACTAGATCGTCGACGATTGTGTCAGGAGTGAAATCTTCTCTTTGATGGATGGTTTCTCCGGATATAATCAAATCAATATCGTACCCGCCAACCAACACAAGACCACTTTTATTTGTCCTTGGGGCACTTTTGCCTACCAGAAACTACCCTTTGGTTTAAAGAATGTCGGCGCGACTTTTCAACATGCTATGTCTTATGTCTTTTATGATATAAAACACATTGTCCAAACATATCTCGATGACCTACCGGCTCATTCCATGCACCGTGTCGATCATCCAACACACCTCCGAGCTATTTTCCTCCGATGTCGGTTTTACCGTATACACTTAAACCCGCACAAATGTGTTTTTTGTGTAGAATCCGGCCGACTTCTGGGCTTTATTGTTTCACGTCAAGGGATCAGGGTAGATCCTTTGAAGGTCGAGGCGATTCTGCATCTCCCTCCTCCTTCCTCTCTTCACCAGCTACAAAGTTTGCAAGGGAAGGCAAACTTTCTACATCGTTTCATCCCAAACTATGCTGAGTTAACTCTTGGATTTACTCGACTGCCAACAAAGCTTTCGATGCTTTAAAACTGACTTTAACCCGTACCCCACTACTTTTCCCACCCAATTACAATCGAGATTATTTCCTGTATCTCGCAGCCTCAGACTCTACCATTGCTATGGTTCTAGTCCAAGGTTCTGAGTTCGTATGGGATACCACTGCCAACAAAGCTTTCAATGCTTTAAAACTGACTTTAACCCGTACCCCACTACTTTTCCCACCGGATTACAGTCGAGATTATTTCCTGTATCTTGCAGCCTTAGACTCTACCATTGCTATGGTTCTAGTCCAAGAGGATGATTCTCATGAAGAACATGTCATTTATTATTTGAGTCGGAGTCTCACGACTACCGAAACCAAGTATTTACATGTTGAAAAAATGGCCTTGGTCGCTGTCCAAGTTGTTCAACGTTTCCGGCATTATCCTTTTACGCAAGACTACTATGATTTCCAATTGCAACCCTATGCAACACATTCTTACACGCCAATTGCTAGGGGGAAAATATTCCAAATGGATCGTAATACTCCAGGAGTTTGACTTAGAATTCAAACGCGCTAAGTCCAAGAAATTCTTGGTGTTTGCCAAATTGATATGCAACCTTCCTTGTTCTGAGACGGAAAATGTAGCAGAGGATTTATTACCTGATGAATCCCTTTTTCTGAATAGTTTCGATGATCTTTGGTATGGGGATATCATCATATATCTCCAAACTCAGACTTTCCGACACTATTTGTCTAGCACTAACCACTGTCGAATACGCTACCAAGCCCATCAGTATATTATCCTTGGTGATACTCTTTATCGTCATGGGATTGACTCCATTTTTTGACGATGCCTCACATTTGACGAAGCCCAGAAAGCCTTGAATGACTGCCATTTTGGAGCATGTGGTGGTCACATGTCTGGGTATGCTACTACCCAAAATATCTTACGAGCTGGGTATTTTTGGGCTTCTTTATTCAACGATTGTATTATTTTTGTCCAAAAATGCCACGCTTGCCAAACCTACAAAAACAAAATATGATCTCACCCTGCTCCTCTACACCCTGTAGTCTCTATTGGACCTATTACCCATAGGCCAACGGCTAGGTTGAATCAATAAACAAAGTCCTCATTACCATGCTTCGACGAATGATAGGGATTCACAAAACACGTTGGCACGTGATGTTGTTTTCAGCATTGTGGGCTTACCGAACATCCGTTAAGTCTGCTACCGGGTTTACACCTTTCCAGTTAGTTTATGGTCTCGAAGACATTTTTCCGATTGAATGTGCGATACTGTCTCTAAAGCTAGCCGTTGAACATCTCCCAAACACTTTTTTTGAAGAAGAACGTCTGTTGTATCTTATGCAACTAGATGAAACCCGTTGTGATGCCACCCTAGTTATAGAAACCCATAAGAAATGCGTCAAAGACCAATACGAAAAACATGTCAAGCCACGCATTTTCTCTGAAGGTGATCTAGTTCTCCTTTATGAACAAGATCAAGATTTGCTAGGAGCTGGAAAATTTGAGGCTATGTGGTGAAGCCCTTATATCGTCAAACGGGTGTTGGAAAAAGAAGTCTATGAGTTAGTGGACTATGATGGTATCCCTTTGAGTGAACCCATAAATGGGCTTTACTTAAAGAAGTACTATGCTTAGATCATTTGTGCATGAGTGCTTTTATTTTATTGTATCATGCTTTTTGTGTGTTACTTTAGTGTGCTTTTTCGTTATTTGGTTTCTGCCCTCGACCGCTTATCTTGCATTGTGCTTGGTTTCCAGATGTTGAAGTATTCATTACCACACATTGGCTTTGCTGATGGCACTAGTCATAGTACTCAAAACTTTGCTTCTGTTGCATGGTCAATTTATGCACCTACAAATTAACTTATCAGTCTACGAGGTGTTTGCCTCGGTCGTGCGACCAATAATATCGTAGAATATAGCACCGTTATCGAGTTGTTGACTAATATTATTTCGCTTGGTATCCGTCACCTGGTGATACGACTTGATTCACAGATAGTAGTGCTACAGTTACATAATGTCTATGCTATCCAAAGTCCTACTTTATTGCGGGTATATCTACAAATTCACCTCTTGGAACGTCATTTTGATTATATCGAATATCAACACATTCCTAGATGTCTAAATACATTGACTGATGCTTTAGCTAATTATGTGTTAGACAGATAACTGAGACTTTTATAAAACCATTCACACATCACATGTATTATGCAAAACAAAATAAGCTGGTAGAAACTGCATATATATATATATATATATATAACGATCAAAAGTTTTACAATTTTTTTTTGTCCAGGACCAAAATATCAAAATATATGAAGCCCATGGCTTCTACAAATTAGCATCATGGATGATGCTCACGATAACATACAACTGCTTGGGCTATCCTACGGAGTAGTCGACTAAGAGACTCAGACATGCCCACAGTATGGCGTTGATAGCGCCTTGGGATCTCCCCAATAGTGATGTTCGGGACATCCACAGTCAGTCCCTCTAAGTTCTGTTCAATTGCCTCGCAGTCCTCAGCATATCATCTTGCCACTAGAGCCACTTCTCCTCGACTCTGAATGAGAGATGTTCCTAGAGGTCGATACGGCCCCACATATGTGTCATCAAAAGAATTTTTTTGATTAGTCCTTGGATCAAAGACATAAAAACATTTTATATAATAAAATTTGCAAAAAAAACATTAAAAAAGAACAAAATGTGTACTTCTTACCTAAGTCACCCCACTAAACATCCTCAGGCAAGACCAAATCCGGATCTCCTCAGAAAACCAAACCGGCATATGCGTAGTCATCGATCATCAACATCTGGGGCCTCAACCAGTCAAAAAATGAATCATTATATTTGATTATAGGCCCTGCTACGTGCCAAGCCATGAGGTTACACCACCTCAACATCCTCAGATCCTGTGGGGCTGGTAAACCCCAATCTACCTGTAGATGCAACAGTGAGATCCTCTCAAGGAAGAATGACACCAAAAGCGACCTGTACCCAAACTGCTTCAGGTCACCCCTTATGCACTTTGTCAGTTGCCTCTTCATACTGTGGAGAATCGCGTCTGACTAGTTGAAAACCCGAGGCTCTGTGCACTCTATTGCATATTGGAAATAGCTCTGGAGAGCCATGTGCAGAGCAGCGCTCCCAACCATGCGTGCAATGGTAAACAAGATAGTCCGTAGGGTCAGATTTTGGACACCCCAGATGGCGACCTTACCCTTGCTTCTCTCCACCTCAGGAACACAATATCGGCAAACATACTTGCTCATAGGAAGTCTGTCGCCTCCACCTTCGATCAGAGTAGCATGGTATCCACGCCATGACAACCTCGTCAGAAAATAAATATCCTCGATATCTAGTGCCAACGTGTGGAACCCTACATGAAATAACTGTTGATCCACATCCCACATGTGTACTAGGTACTCTAATAACCTGAGTTGGGCTCTCATGCCCGGGATCCTGAAAAATTTTAAGAGCCCACATTCCCAGAGGGAAACAACTGTACCCTGATCATTTCCGACAATGGCATCATCCTCCTCGTGTTCTCTTTCCCTCCATTCCAACATCGTGATGATCAACACCTACAATGGAGCCATGAGAAGGAAGTTAGCAACTTGTTTTAGCCTCTTGCATAAATTTTTATTGAGTAAAAACATGCATGAAAATCCATTTTTCGGCCCTCGTAGGTGAAGCTTGCACACAGTGCGAGATTCTCGCAGGTGCACTAAATCCCAGCTGCGAGAACCTTAGGTTCTCGCAGGTCCCGAATGGCTCACCTGGGAGAATGCCTGAGTGCACCTACCGACCCTAAATGGAATCAAAAAACTAAAATTTTCCATTAAAAATCAATTTTAATCCATGAAAAAGTTAAAGAATCAGGAGATTACCTCGTTGACCGAAACCGTTTGCTCAATGATTTCCTGTACCTCCCACAATTGAGAAAAGAAATTTTGGAAAAAAAGAGCTGTGTTGGACAAGTTTTTGGCAAAGTAACAATGAAATCGTAAAAAGGGTTTTTCACCCATATTTATTTACTTTTTACTATTTCTCATTTAATTTTTTATATTATTTATATTATTTTTCTTAAAAACCTAATGCCCTAATGGTCTTGTGAGTATGGTTTTTCATAGATAGATGACTTAGACACCCGAATGATGGTGTATGACTGTTTTTTCCTTTTTTCGTCACATGTACGAATACCTTTTTAGGGTTTTGTAGGAAAAACCTCGAGCTTAGTCTTCGTTCGTTCTCTCTCTCGAAAATACATGAGAACGCAACCGAGTATACTTTTGTCGTCTTTTCATACTCATCATGATAACAGGAAAACAACGAAAATAAGGGAGTATCTTTTAAGCTCTTTTCACGCTCCATAAAAACAAAAAGATTGTCCAACGATCTTGTTCTTTTCATGCTCGTAGAAGTATTTGAAGGAAACGTTCGATGAGCGATAGTTTATCACTTTTTCGGTCTCATCGAACTAATTTACGAAAAAGGAACTGGGAGAGTTCTCTTTAAGTGTTTTTAAGACTCTAAAAACATGAAAACCCCCCGAGTTTTCTATCTTTGGACTCATTAAACAAACATCAAAAGACCCTTTATGGGACCGAACCACTCCTTCCTAGGGTTCGTTAAATGTACTCCGAGGGACTCATCCTAAGGATGAGCTTACATCAACAAGCATATGTTATCCTCCTCAAGCTTGTGTAAAAATAAGGAGGTACTCGCCAGAAATGGTGGGGGGAATTTTGGGAAAGGGATATGCCTTCGTATTTGTATTAATGGCAATAAGAATTGCTCTTGAACATGACACCCCCTGTTCTTCATTTGAATCCGGGTTGGGAAATCCATTTGTCTCTCATCTGACTAGCTACAAGGTCATATCTTGGGTCGTCTTTGAGTCAATGCTGCCAAGACTATTGTCGTGTCATTTATATGTTGAAGAGAAGTCCAAACAAGCCCTCCGTTGAGTCGGCCATCTGCATTTGTCCATTCTTACCATGTTAGCCTTCCTTGTGTCCATTTCAAATCATATTCATACTTTGACTTACCCTCAAAACTTGTTACTTATTTTGTGTCATTGATGGGGGATACATTAAGGCCCTCCTTTGATGAGTCTTTTTCCATCGACTCCAACTCATTATCCGGGAATAAGACTTAGAAATAATTTAATACCTTAGAACCTACATGCCTTAATGGTAGGTCTCTTCTCTTTCGACAATGGATTCACATCATTGGTCCCTGATCGAGAGATTCCGCTGAGTGTTCGACTTCAGCTTATTTATTCACATTTATTTGAATTGTACTTAGGTAACTTGGGAATCATTGACATCAATGGTGATTTCCCTCGCACTTGTTAATGGTTTTCATCAATGACCGGTAATCGAGTGGTTTCTACCATGTTCGACTTCGACACATGTAATCACATGGTTAGATTCGTACTTTTCAGACGACGGGATTGAAGACCCTGGGTCTCATCTTTTTGGCCCAGGGTGCGCTGGAGTATTTATGATTTGTATTGACACATAGATCCACTTTGTATGTCGCGTGGCTATGTCCTAATCTGCGTCTTCTAACACATAGATCCACAGTGTATTCCTAGTGGCTATATAACATTTTGATGACATGGATCCACAGTGTATTCCTGGTGGCTATGTAGCATTTTGACGACATGGATCCACAATGTATGATTGGTGGCCATGGCCTACATTTATGATTTCATTCATTTGTGGTCTAAGCATGGGAATGCCTAACTCAAAACTGGTATTATATTCTATGGATGCTTGATTGTTTGTAGGTTTCTGATTAGGTGTGATCCTTGTTTCTGACACAGACATGCATTTTACAAAGTATTTTGGCTGTCACGAGTTCCAACCTCATACTTTGGGGGGCATTCTATTACACATTATTTTGGTCACTCTAGTGGTGTCTCTACAGTTATGTGTTCAGGCTCTCATAAGGACCTTTTTCCTGAGAAAAGTGATTGTTGTCTTCTTCCATAAAACATATTTTTAAGATGAGTTCGCAGGTTGACTATGTTGTAGGGTGCGAGAATCTTGATTCTCACAGGCAACCCTATACCTACCCTGTGAGGTGTTTGCAGTCTGCTCTATAGGTAGGGTGCGAACCTGTTTCAAAGCTTAAAAGGAAGAGGAAGTTATGAAGGTTCTAGAAGAGGATATTCTAGAAAATGAGTTGGCATTTGCATGGTTGGCATCCTACTGACTTCTCAGATTTAGTGGGATCATCCTCATCCCTTTAACCATCTCTTCTTCTCCTATATAATGAAAGGTTTCTCAAGGAAGAGGTTAAGCGAGATTGAATAAAGAATTGATGAAAGAATAGATTCAAAATTGTGTGAGTAATCCTATTTGAATTGATGCTTGAGGCCTCCATTTGTCCTTCAAACCCTAGTGGATCTTCTTCATGCAAGTTTGGAGAAAGTGTGTGTGTTGGAACAAAGGACCATCGAAAGGAAGCTTGCGACATCAAGGCGATCTGGTTGTATCTTCTACTTTCATATTAATATAATACAGTGGCATGCCCCTTTCCCATAAAATCACTCTTATTTTATTGCATAATTCCTTGAGCATATGCATAGGTCGTCATTGAATATACTTTACTATTTTCACTTTGGTTGGTTTGTGTTGTCTTGGATCTGATCTCGCAAGAGCACCGAAGTGAAGTAGGAACAACAAAGACCTAAGGAAGAAATATAAAGGTATGCCACTCATTTCTACTTTGGTAGTAAATTCAATGATAGTTGCTTAGGGAAAGCGTCATGTCCTGTCCTATTTTGTTCTAGATCCAGGTGGATCTAGGGAGATCTGTTAATGTCCGCATATACTGATTTATCCTATAACAACATCTCCTCTGGGACTTACCTCCCTAAAAATAAATAACCTTCCCATCGAGGTGACAATGGGTGGGATTGGTTCGGTTACACTAGTTTGATCTCTTTTCATCCATCCATTATCATAACTACAAACTATGTGATAACATGGCCCACTTTCATGAGAAGAAGGGGCTAAAGGTTTCACAACTGCTATAAAAGAATAATAAAATGATGTTAAAAAGAAAGTGAACATAGAAAATAAGGACCACCAAAATCCAGTTCAAATTAAGCTCTACTCATTCACTGCTCACCCCCATCCCAAAAAGGTAATCCTAAAGCTTGGAAAGCTATTAAGGGAACCCTCAAATTTGAAAATTATAAATTAAAGCAAGGATTGGAAACATGGCTAATAAAGGGGTTTGGAAAAAGGTGGCACATAAATTATGAGTAACTCAAGCGCAAGTGCACCCTACACAAAGGCACTCATAGATATGGAATCATAACACCATAATCCATGAAGTAATCCCTAAAATGTATCATTTTCACACTTACTCTCAGTGGGTTTTTACTTTCCCTTGTCACTCCTTAGACCTATCCCTCTACTTGGGTTATTTATATCCTGTCTAGGTGGCACACCTAATAGGGTTGGATGAAGACCCTCCCATACTTAAACTTGGTAACTCACATGGGGTCCTCGCCAGTGTGATCCTTGAAGGGGATACTCGGGTGAATCATTTTACATGGCTTATGTCTTAAGTTGCATCTTACTTCACATGTTTTAAGGACTGATTTTTCTTACGAACTTTGGTTTACATTGTCTTATATTCTTCTTTGTTTTGAATGGCCCTGACATAGTTCTTTGAGGGACATCTTGGTTTGTGCCCGAGATGTTGTGCCTGTTGAGTTTTGGTGTACCTCAAAAAGTAGTCTTGTTGTGGTTTTGGGTCTCTAACCACAAGAGGGAAATATTTGTACCTTTTTACCTTTTACTTTATGTCTAATTCCACATTGAATTTATCCTAAGTCTAAAAGGTGGAATTTGTCACTTAAAGAAAAAGTGACATTCAATTCACTTTGTGGGTGAATTGAGGGACATAAAGTGAACTTAGGAAACTTAACCCAAAGTGGGCTTCTAAGTGAGATTCTTTTGAGATGATCTCACCCATTGATTAGAGATGGCTTGGAGTCATCTAGGTCATTCATCTCTAGGTTTCCTTATGGATGGTTCAAGAGGGGCTCATAGGGAAAAGAAAGGCCCATTCACTCATTTTTTCACTTGGAGAGTTTAGAGAGGAGCATTGAGAGGATAATGAAATCATTGTGTGAGGGAATATTAGGTGCCAACATTCATGGAGGGTGCAAGGAGTCATAGACCCTCATTATTTTTTGATCAAAGTTCTTTCTTGGTGGAGGGTGCACTCTTGGAGGAGGGCACAAGCTTAGCAGACACTAGCAGTTCTTGAGCATTTGCAGATTTGAGAGGTTCAATGTTGAGGTAGCATACAAGAGCTTGTGTGTATGCAAAGGTTTCTTAATTGGCCAAGGGAGGATCAAGGGCACATCTGTTCAATGGAATAGACAACAAAGGAGAGAGGACACATTTGCTTGGGCACATTCTTCATGGAACCTACTAGCCAATATTGATAGGAGCTTGCTACTTGTACAGGTTCCATTGTATTTGTTTACTTTTTGTATTCCATGCTTGATACATCACATATATACACTTTCAATCTAAACCGGTTTTCCCTGGGGGGGTTTTATCCAAGGTCATGTTGATAAAAAATACTTGTGTTCAAATTTCATGTATGCTTAGTGTTTAAATCAATAGTATGAGCTTTTTAATATCCTAGAGGAGTCTTATATGTTTTGAGGTTTTCATGTACTAACATTTAGTTACTAAAACTACTTGCAAGGGCACCTTAAAAGAGCATATAACCATCAGTTGAAGGCAGATTTCTTGGCAGAATTAAACAAACCTGTTTGTTTTCCTAAAACAACAACAAGGGTATATTTGGTTGACTAAATTTATATCCCAACAAGAGGTCAAATACAGACCTGTTGGGAAGCCTTCTAGGTCCTCAAAAATCTACATGGTATCGGAGCCTAGGTGGCTAAGAGTTTGTTGATTTGTAGAGCATACCGTAGACAATTTTGTTGGACTGTTTTGGACATTTGTGGACAACCTCTTTTCACACTTGTGTTGACAAGAGTAAGTTCAAGTACTCTTTTTCAATTCTTAGCATCAGTTTTAGTTTCAGTGGACAGCCATGTCAGTGTCTCAAATGAGGGCAGAGGATAGGCTAGTCGAAGCTAGCAACTAGTCCCCTTGTAAGACTAGGTTTATCTTTTTCTTGGAGGATCTTAAACTATGGGATATAGTTCAGGCTCTCATTGTAATTCCTCCTGTCACTACTCCCTTGTTGGTAGAAGAGTTCAGGAAGAGGAACAACAAGGCAAATAGGACTATCTGTGATGCAGTGAAAGACAATGTCATACCCCATTTGACTGGGAATAACTATGCCTTTGAGATGTGTGAATCATTGTGCAAGCTTTACCAAAGTCTCAATCAGAACCAAAAGATGATTTTGCAGGAGAAGCTCAGGAGCATTCAAATGCTCAAGTCAAAGTGAGTGACATCATACCTTGGGATATTTACACATACTCGAGATGAGTTGGCAACAGTCGGGGAGATTGTAGATCCTGAACGTTTGGTGAGGACAACCTCAAACGACTTCTCCAAACCTTGGGGTTCATTTTTGTGAGGCATTGTGTTTAGGGAGGTCATGCCCAGTTGGGAAATACTTTGGGACAATGTCGTACAGGAGGAGCTGAGATGCAGCTCTAGATATTTGGGATAACAACATATTGATGAGGGTCCAGGTTCAGATCAAGTCCATCTTCCACTTGAGGTGGAAGTCACTTGGTGAGAGGAAAAGGTGAGGATCATGGTGAGATGACAAGATCCACATACTCCTAGTGAGATGAGATGAGAATCTTGGTGAGATTCCAAGAGAGAGACTCTTGGTGAGATTCCAAGAGGTAGAGATCCTTGGTGAGATTCCAAGGTAGGGATCTTTGGTGAAATGTCGAGATCGTGATCTTTGGTCGAGAAGATCATAATTAGAGGCCACTTTTGATTATCAGGGTACAACTAAATTTACCCAGTATATTCTAGTAGGCAACAATTTCCACTGCAAGGACGAGATTGGGCTTGGTGAGAAACACTTTCCTCGGTAAGAGGGAGTAATAATTTTTGTTGTACCTCGTTAAGTGGTCCCTTGTGGTTTTGGGTCTCTAACCACAAGAGGGAAATATTTGTACCTTTGTACCTTGTACTTTATGTTTAATTCCACATTGACTTTATCCTAAGTCAAAAAGGTGGAATTTGTCACTTAAGGAAAAACTGATATTTAATTCTCTTTGTGGGTGAATTGAGGGACATAAAGTGAACTTAGGAAACTTAACGAAAAGTGGGTTTCTAATTTAGATTATTTTGAGATGATCTCTCCCATTGATTAAACATGGCTTGGAGTGATCTAGGCCATTCATATCTAGGTTTCCTTATGGATGGTTCAAGAGGGGTGCATAGGGCAAAGAGAGGCTCATTCACTCATTTGTTCACTTGGAGAGTTTGGAGAGGAGAATTGAGAGGAGGGAAGCTTGGGTGCCAACATTCATGGAGGGCACAAGGAGGCTTAGACCCTCATTATTTTGTGATTAGAGTTCTTGCTTGGTGGAGGGTGCACTCTTGGAGGAGGGCGCAAGCTTAGTAGGAACTATCAGTTCTTGATCATTTGCAAATATGAGAGGTTCAGTGTTGAGATAGCATACAAGAGCTTGTGTGTATGCAAGGGTTTCTTCATTGGCCAAGGGAGGATTAAGGGCACATATATTCAATAGAATAGGCAACAAAGGAGAGAGGGAGCACTTGCTTGGGCACATTATTCATGGAACCTACTAGCCAAGCTTGAGAGGAGCTTTCTACTTATACAAGTTCCATTGTATTTGTTTACTTGTTGTATTCCATGCTTGAGAAATCACATATATACACTTTCATTCTATATTGGTTTTCCTCGAGGGGGTTTTTATCCAGGGTCGTGTTGACCAAAAATACTTGTGTTCAAATTTCATGTATGCTTAGTGTTTAAATCAGTAGTAGGAGCTTGTTAAGATCCTAGAGGAGTGCTATATGTTTTGAGGTTTTCATGTACTAACATTCAGTTAGTAAAACTACTTGCCAGGGCACCTTTAAAGAGCATATAACCATCAGTTGAAGGCATATTTCTTAGAAGAATTAAACAAACCTGTTTGTTGTCCTAAAACAATAGCAAGGACATATTTTTTTGACTAAAATTAGAGGCCAACAAGAGGTCAAAGACAAACATGTTGGGCAGCATTATAGGTCCTCAAATATCTTGAGGAGATGGTAATGATAAGGAGGTGCCAATTGAATTGTCAAGAATAACACAATAACTACAAAGTTCCATAGACAAGACATAGTTTATCATGCAACACCATTTGGATAAGACATAGGAGCGCTTATCCAAGGGTCAAGATGATCTCAAATTATCCTTGACAAATATTGAACAGGGACATGAGCACTTGGTTACCACATTGGAAGCTGGACAGGAAGGATTGCACATATTCTCATGCAAATGGTACATAGCATGGAACCACAACATAATAAAGGGAATAATGGAGCTAGTGGATCTCAAGTAGGAGAGAGGTATCACGTTGAGACTAGGCACATGGTCCACACTTAGGGGAAAACACTATTTGGGGGTGCAACCAACAGGTCACCAATGAGTAGTAGAATCATACCCAGTCCTTACATGCCATGTTTTTTAGACACTCAGCAGCAAGATGCCAATGTTCCAGGGCATATGGAGATTGATGACAACCTTGCATTCCTTAAAACACCATTAGAGACATCTTATGGGTTTATCAACACCAATACACATGATGGGGATGTTGATATTACCCAATATGAAGTTTTCCAATTGGCAGGTGTTGATTCAACACCTTATTCCATTTATGATACTTATGATGATGAAGGCGTGAGTGCACCTAAACATGACGAAGTTTTGGGGGTGAATGAGTTTCCTTTGGATGTTGATCTATCATCTCAAGAGTTGTGCATTAAGGATGACAAGAGGGAAGACGATTTGACAAGACAATGGGTATGCAGAGGTTTTTTCCTATGAGTCCCATCATTTGACAGGACAATTGAAAGTGACCAAGGTTTGGGAGCATGACTACAACACAGAAAATGGGTATGTAGAGGTTTGTTCCTATGAGTCCCATCATTTGACAGGACAATTGAAAGTGAGTGAGGACATGATTGTGGCATCCATAAAACATTTTGAGGACACTCATACATTGGTAGCAGATTGTTTTTGGAAGGCTCCAAGGACACATGATGAATTTGGAGGTGAACTTTCCCTTGCAAAATTTCAAGCACTTAGAGAGGCATTGGTAGTAATGAAAACCAACTACATACATCTACTTTTAGATAGAGATCATATTCTCACACTTGATGAGATGTATTATGGTGCGCTAAAATGGAAAGAAGAGGAGTTCGACAAGATTACCCATGAGCTAGACATTACCTAGGATTCCTTGAAGATCATGCAAAAGGCCCTTCAAGAATCACATCCCTCATCCTCCATATCACGCAGTTAGTCATATACGATAGACATATCATGGGAGGATGTGAATGGAATTTATTATTTGATGGAGGAGCCTTATGTGATGGTTTAACACGAGGAGCATTCAAGTTTGCATGCGTTTGAAGAGAATCACGACCCATAGGTTTATAATTATACACATGTTTTGCATTATGGGGATCAGGAGCCGCTTCTTTTGGAGAGCCCATTGAAGGATCAAGTCATGATCACTGATGAGACAGTTGAGCATATACCTTGTGGACCAACAAACAAGGAATTATATGTGTCCAAAGATTGTGGGGACAAGTATATTACAAATGAGGACACATCCGTTTGGGATCCAGGTTCAACTAACACTAGTGTAGTGATTGATACAGTGAGACATGCAGGATACAAAATGATATGTAGTGGTATACATCGGTACGTAGTGGTGTGAAATGGTATGCAATGTTATGCATAGGGTTACAATGATACATAGCGGGAGATAGTGGAGTTCAGGGGAGAGTCATACTCTCACTTGATGGAGCATGGATGGTCCAAAGGAGGATGATCCACTCTTTTGCGGTAGTACGTGGATTCTGGAGGTCGTACTCTCAGCAACAGTAGTGTTTGTGATTATGGAGGGAGTATGGCTGACCATCTATGTGAGGAGATGCCTTTGGAGGCATGCGATGGTGTGGGAGTAGTGTGGAGTCTGAGTGACTATTAAAATAGTCCATTAGTGCACAGGCACGAGTTCCATGGAGCGTTACACTCCTCGAAGATTGATCTTCGATTGGAATATCACCAAGGCAAGGTTAGTGAGAAGGATAGTCACGAGACTATTATTAGGTATCCTGATGAGTTTCTGGTCATGCCCTTGGGATTGACCAATGCACCTACCACTTACCATATTTTCCTATAGTTGCAGAGGTTTTTGTTTATGTTCTTTGATGATCTCAGTATATACAGCAGGACATGGGAGGATCCCTTGAGACGGTTGGATGAGACATGGGGCATTACAGACACGACATGGAGTTCTTATTTAGGGCTTATGTTCAATGCACAATATGACAATGATAGATTGAGGGATGGCATGATCTATTACAGAGGTGACACATATTTAGTCCCTGAGGCCACACTTAGGGAGATGATCATGAGGGCGATGCATGATACACCTTTGGTAGGAACTTTTGGGGACTTGTATGAGCATGATGTACCACATATGGAAGAGCTACTTTATAGGAATGTGTCTAGACTCTAGGCATTGTTAGAGTACATTATCAGGAGTAGGGATATTAGATTTCTCTGTGTGGTTCAGCAAGAGTAGGAAAAATTAACATGCATGGAGTTGATTCCTGGTATCTAGTTTCCATCAGTTGATTGCATACATGGATCAGAGATGAGACTCAATTGGATTCCAATGTTATCAGTGTGGCACAACAGAAGTCAGCGGGGCTTGGGAGTGGTGGACTTCCAATCTGGTGGTGGGATCTGGGAATTCATATGAGTGATAGATTGCTTCAGATGATGATGATGATCGACATAGTTGTGACAGTGATTGGTCTGCTTTATTTTTGGGATATCATTAGAGGGGAGGATGAGACTTACTCTATATGGTAGGATAGAATTTATTTTATGATACCCAGGATCGAGGCTAGCAGTGGATTTGCAGACTTAGACTCCACTGAGACACCTTTGCAAGGAATGATTCAAGATAGTGGTTTCAGTCCCTTCAAGGATTTCATCTTGGGGTTCCAAGAGAGGAGGATGCAGACTGGGCACATTGGTATGATAGTGATGATCAAAGTGGTGCAACGACAACATGGTGGTTTCTTCCTAAGATTAGTTGGGACCCTGGGATTAGATTGTTTGAAAGTTTATCTAATGTTAGAGATGAAAGAGCCAGTTTTTATTTTTAGGAGTATGCTCCTGACATTTCATGGGTTGACAGTGGGACAACTAGTATAGATGGGAGAGTCAGCCATTACTTTCAGGAGCTTATACATATGGAGGATTGGATGGGTGTCTTAGGTGGGATATTCTATGAGGGGTGGACCTAGTATTTATAGTATTTGTTTTCTCTATTGATCAATGGTATTCATGAGGCCTCTTATGTTAGTACATTGTAGAACAATATTATGGGTGGAAGGTGCTCCACATATTTCATATTGGTTTGGGACCTAGGGATCAGTCTCAGTTTTAATTTGGTTCAGCTTTATGATCATAGGGTTGTGATGACATTGCTTGAGGACAAAAAATCTTTGGGAAGGGAGGACTGTAATGTCCCCATTTTTTGATCCCCCAACCTTGTAGTAAGAGGAGACCTTATGAGTTTATTTCAGCCTAACCAGAGGAGTAAAATGAGGATAACAGTGAGCTCGAGAAATTTGGAGGATTTATATGGGGCCTAGGCAATCCCATTCACCATCTATCATCATCAAGATCATTTCCTCACAGTTCTCTCTTGGTTCCATGGAATTCCGATGATTTCCATAATTTTGGGTTATTATTGAGCATATGTTAATTAATTACACTAAAAGTACTATTTGGAGTTTGTTTCTTCGAGAAATACCTTAGTGTAATAGCTTGTTGGAACTAGGGAGAAAACATCTACATGATAGGATGATCAAAAGTGACTTTCAGTGGAGTAAAAAGGTTCATTAAATTAATAAAGTGATTTTATGAGAAAATATTAAAGATGAATTAAAAGTCACTTGAAGGGAAAAAGGTGAAAAAGGGTATAAAAGAGAGATAAGGGCTCATATTCTCTCATTATGTTGATGATCATTTTCACTTTCATCTTTGAGCTCTGGAAGCTTGAGCATTTAGAGGATTTTGACTAGACAAACCCTAGAGATCAACACAGAGGTGAAATATCCCTCCTTTCCTGGTCCAAGCTTGGCCAAGGTGGTGAAATATTCCACCCTTGTCATTATATTTAGTTCATATCTACTTCAATTATTATCTTTGAGGAAGGGCATATTATTGGAGGATCTCTGGAAAGAAGGGCACATTATCCAAGATGAGGAGGTTCAATTTGGGTTCTACAATTGGGATTGGGAGAGATATAACCTTGCATACATTCACTATATATGTAGGGACTTTTCTTGGCATTATTGGGGGTTTCCATCCTCCATAATTATTTATTGTCGAAGATAGGAGAATTTACTAAAGGATGGCACACTAGAGGTTAGAGATCCATTGATTTGGGATCATATTTGATATCTACAGCAAGGGGAATTCATCATATGATTCAACCATCCTCTTCCCTACAAGATAAAAACAATTTCTTGAGGTTTTGGAGCCAGATCTAATCCATGTGAATTTCTATGGTGCGCTACATCCAGTGAGGGTGTAACTCAGCCAAAGAATACAATGCTTTGGAGCAAAAGAAAGAGATTGATCTTGTATATCTTCTGCATGCGGCTAGCAAGGATAATTTTAAGGATGAAAATTTATTTTGAAATGTAGAAACCTTGGTGAATCTTACTAGTCCTTTATATGTCAACTATAAATGTTTGGGAGTATTTTTGTTAAAATATTCAAATTTCTAAGGATTTTATATAGTTTTTATAAAATTTTGGTGATTTTTAAGGTAAAATAGTTTTGTCCTATAGAATTTGGGCAAATAATTTTTAGAATGGTGAATCTTTTTTTGGGAAAAAGCATGGAAAATTATCCCATGGGAGAAATTTAGCCCCTAAAATTTTCCCTGGTGGCTAGTGGAGGCTCTAGGGAGCCAATATCTCTTCTTCTATTGTATCTTGGAGGTGCTAACAACCACATTTTCCATTCTTCCATATATTTCGAGATATTCTCTTCTATTGCACTAAGGTCAACTCTATATAATAAATAAATACATATATGAGTTTGTGGCTATTCTTGTTGTTGTTTCTATGTGCTCCATTGTTGTTTAAGTTCATTCCCATAATTCCAAACTATTTGTTCTATAAAACTCAATATAAAACCCCAATATGAACTCAAGCAAGCTATAGGTGCGAACTGTTTGATAGAACGTCTAAACCAAAAAACCAAAAATTTAAAGCATTCCACACACATCTATGTGGGAATTTTACAATACCTTTGCTCCAGTTTCTAGATATACTTCGATCAGGGTAGTGATCTCCATTGCAAAAAATATGGGTTGGAAGATCCACCAGATGGATGTGAAAACCACATTTCTAAATGGTCTCATACAAGAGGAGGTGTACATTGAGAAACGATAGGGATTTGAGGTGCATGGGAGAGAGTCTCATGTGTTTAGGTTGAAAAAGGAATTATATGGTCTAAAGAAATCTCAAAGATCTTGGTATTCGAGGATTGGTACCTACTTGCAACAGATGGGTTTCGAGAAGAGTGAGGTGGATCCCAACCTTTACTACATTTTGGTTGGCAAGGATCCACTTACTCTGGTGCTTTATGTTGATGATTTTTTCATTATAGGGGAAGAGAGACTCATATATGGTTGCAAGAAAATTCTTGATTTAGAGATTGAGATGAAAGATATTGGATTGATGCATTATTTCTTGGGGTTGGAGGTTTGGCAAGAGTCAGAACACATTTTTCTGGGACAGGGAAAGTATGCAGTTGACATTCTAGAGATATTTCAGATGGAGGATTTTAGGCCTATGTCCACACTCATGATTACAACCTAGAAGAAGCTCAATGCTTCTAAGTCCGAGTTGGTTGATCCCATGATTTATCGTCAGTTGATATGCTCATTGATGTATTTGGTCAACACCAAACTAGATATTTGTTTTGTTGTCAACATTGAGTTAGTTTATGGTGGAGCCCAGGGGAGTGCATTGGGTGGCAATAAAACATGTGCTTGGGTACCTATAGGGTATGGTGAATTATGGATTGGACTATGTAAGAGGGGATGGAGTCATATTGATAGGCTATAGAGAAACATATTGGGAAGAATGTGTTGTTCATAGGAAAAGTACTTCATGGTTTTTTTTCTGATTGGGCTCAATAATCGTGTCAGGCTAGTTGTGAGGCCATATGGATTCACAAGTTATTGGTTGGGATATTTTGTGTGTAGGTGAAGCCTACGGTGATTTACTATGACAATCAAAGTTGCATAAAACTCTCTAAGAATCCATTTTTTCATGGCAGGTCCAAGCACATTGAGATTATATATCACTTCATCCGAGACTATGTTCAGATATGGGTAGTTGAGATTCATTTCATATCCATTCATGAGAAGGTAGCATACATCCTCACTAAGTCTTTGGGAAGAGGCAAGTTTGTCCCCTTCAGAGATAAGTTGGGAGTGGTGAGGAACACTTTCCTTGGTACGAGGGAGTGTTAAACATTGTACCTTGGACAAGTGTTTCTCATAGAGGCTAGGAACCTAGCATGTGGGGAAATGTCCAAAGTGGTCCCTAGTACATTAACTTTATGAGATATAAAGTTAAAAGTGACTTTTGAGAATATTTTACGAAAAGGGTGACTTAAGAGACTTTAAATCACCACCGTTGATCTTGATGGCCCAAGATTAAATCTCAACCATTAGATCAAGTGACTCTTCATTGGGATGATAAGAAAAATGAAACCTAGGGATTTAGGCATCCTTATTGAGTCATTCACATGATCTGAATGAAGAGAGAGTGAGAGAAGAGAAAAGAGGAAGAGGAGGGAATTTTGCTGCTAAGGCACAAATTCAAAGGCAAGGAGCTGGCACACAAATCGAGGAAAGTGTTCAACAATTAATGAGGTCGTACAGTATGGATTTATGGATCTTACATCAAGAAAAATTGAAGGCCATACAACATAGATGAGGCACAAAAATCGAGGCAAGGTTTAGCATGAATTTCTAGGCAGTCACACAACAAATTTTGGCACAGAAATCGAGGCAAGGTTTGGCACAAATTTCAAGGAAGTATTACAACAAATTTTGGCACAAAAATCGAGGAAATGGTTTGGAACGATTTTCTGGGAACAAATCCATATACTTCATACAACAACAAGCACATAAATCGAAGGTTGTACAACACAAAAATTATGGGAACAAATTTTGAGGTGTTTTGGCACTAATTTTGAGGAAGTTGTTTGGCACAAATTACGAGATAAGTTTGTGCATTTATTGCTAAATAAAATTGTTATCCTAGAAATTTTTTCTCTGAGCTCTGAAATAATAAAAACTCCCTCTCTCACTGTTTTCACTTTGTGGGTTTTTCCAGGGGCTATTTTCCAAAAAATATTGAGTTAATTTTCTTAGTGTGTGCATTTATTTCTGGTTCAGTTTTGTTGTAAAAGAAATATTATGTTTCTTGTTATAAATTTATGTTTATGGTAATATCATTTTCAGAAGAGTATGAAATGTTTTGTTGAAACCCTAATAAGGGAACATAAGTGCTTCTTCTCTTCACAAAGTTTTACTTGTCCAAAATTTGTGAATTGTCCTTGCTAGGGTTAGAAGCCTAAATCCCTAAAGTGCTAGCATTTTAAGATTTTATCCCTAGACAATTGATATTTGACCTAGTTGAAGCTACAAGAAGGGAGAAACAATATCTAGGGCCAAAAAGTGCTTGCACCCTAGACATCCTTCCCCTCAAATTCTAAAGCCTAAGGCCCAAATGTACTTGCACTTTAGGGTTTAGAATATACCTCTTGGTTTCAATTTGATCATCCTTTAAGCTTGGATGCATTTGAGACTCCATATCCCTCTAATGGTAAAGGCACTAATCTAGAAGTAACTCTTGTGGTGAAAGTAATTGATAAAACCCCTTTTTCCAAATCTCTCAAGCATTCTACCAACTCTATGAACTCTAACCCTATCAAACTTACTATATTATATGTTGTTATAAAAAAATTCTGCAGCCATCTAAAACTACATTAATTTGTTGCGTACACTAATCTAAAGGTGGCCTAACTTGTTCAGAAATATCTTATAGCAATTGGATAATTTTGTGCTTGGTGAATGCTTGCTTTTCATGTTAAATTGCTACATTTCTGAGCACTAATTATTGTTGCTATTGCAAATTATTCGTTTCTGTTACAAAATTGGTTTACTATTGCAATTTGCAGCAACCATAGCTACTTAACTTGTCTAGTGTCTAAAAGAGGTCATTATTGCATACTTTGGCTTGGAAATTGTTATATATATGTTGCAAAGTGTTCTTGTTCCGTCAAGGTACAACAAACTACATTGCATCCTCTCTTTCTTTCCTAAACCTAGACCAACCAATCGATGATCAAGATATGGGGCAGTAGGCTTGGCTACTAAACTTGATATTTGATCCCTTAAGGTCACCGGGGAAGCCTCTCTTGTGGTTGACCTCCTCCATCACTGAAACAAGGGAAGATCCTACTAAGGTGACAGTGGTATTTTCTTCCATAGTTACGCGAGATTTGGGGATCTTGTGGTGGGATTTGCACAAGTACTAATCCTCTCATAACATTTTGGCACCATTGTCGGGGAGGATTGATTCATTCTCCTCACAACACATCTTTTCTAAACTTTTCCAAAGCCCTTATCTTACAAGTTTACCTGGCAACTCTATTAAGTTTGATTCCCTCACCTTCCTTTGATGATCCTAGAGGGACCATTTGGCGACTCCACAAAACTCAATGAGGTACACTAACCCTCCTAAGACCTATAAGAGAAGGGTTCCTCACAACTCACCTGTAATCAAATCCTTGTTCGGTGGAAACCTTCCTTTATCTCAAATGGCTCAAAATCAATGGGTATCCAATATCTTTAAGCCTTTAGACATGTCTGCTATCCTAGGATACCCTCAAAAGATGCCTCCTAAGTTTGAAAAGTGGTTTCCCAAGTTTTTTATTGTCAAAGATCACTTGGATAACTTTTGGGCCTTTTTTCCAACTTAATCCTATAAGTGATGATGTTGAAGATGTGGTGATGAAGGTCTTCTCATCCACTTTCATTGATGACACTAGGAGGTGGTACAATAATGTCCCTAGAAAAAGTAGTAAGACCTGGGACCGATTTGAAGAGACCTTTCTGAAAAAGATGGTGTGCTAAGGAAGACCTTAACTTCTTTTTGCAATTTACTGAAATAAAAAAGATAGAGAATGAAACTATCAAAGAGTTTGATGTCGAGTTTGAAAAGTTGCTCCAACAAATACCTAACAACCTTCGCCCCAAAAAGGATCATCTCCTTTTCCTCTACATTAAGGCCTTCCCAGGACATTTTGGGTTCATGCTCAGGGATAAGAATCCAAAGACCGTTGAATAGGCCCAAGAAATGGATTTGAAAAACGAGGCTAATATTTCATCCTGTAAGGTAGAACCTTTTTATGCACCAATAGGCAAGGCTGAAACCAAACCAAGAACATTACACAATGTTAAACCCACCTAAAATATTAACGCTCCATGGGCATAAAGGATTGAAGAGTAAATAAATGAACACGCCAAAAACCAAACCCCAATGATGAACAAGATCACTAATTTGGAGAGGGCACAACAATGAACCACCAAGCCTCCTTTTAGGGGCCTTCTTCAGAGATCAAACCAAGCATGGAAAATAAGGGCCTCAAATGAACAAAGGGTTACCAACACTCTAGATCCTTCAAATTTTATAAGTCAAGAGGATACTTGTTGTTATATACCGTGTAGGGATTCACATTGGAAACATGAGTGCCTAAGGAGTAATGGGGAACCTGATCACATGAATGTCTTTAATAACATAAAATTTATCTTTTCCATATATCCCCAAGAGTGCCTCAATATCACACCAGAACAACTTGAGGAAGGCAAGAGAGAAGTAGCCAAGAGGGATAGGATGGAGATCATAAACAAAATGGACGAGGAATCAAGAGAGAATATTAGGAAGAAATAATTACAAGTGTACACTAGACAAAGAAGTGTGCCCCAAGATCCTCCCAGTGACCTTACATTCCCTCGACCAAGGCCTCCTCCACCACCAACGAAAAATGTTCCTCCTAGTCCCACTTTTCCAAATACTAATGTCATAGACTTGAACATTGACATAAATGGTGTCTTGGCAAAGATAAATGTACCTATACCTCTAACATAAATCATTAATATCCCTTTTATAAGAAGCATAGTTGAGAAATTATTTAGAGTACAAGGAGAACCTATAGGCCCTCCTGTGATGCTACAAGCTAATCATTTCAAACCACACTATGATGAGCTCCCACCTTTCTATTTTTCCTTGCAATTGAACAATAAGGATTTGAACAATTGTATGCTTGAATCAGGGGCAGCTGCAAATGTTATGGCCTTGAAAGTAATAAGACAACAAGGTTTGGAAGTCACAAGGACTTATATAAATGTCTGCGAGATTGAATCCAAGGATATTCCCACATATGGTGTGATATAAAATTTGAAGGTTCATCTTGATCGATATCCTGAGATAGTTTTCCTGATGGACATTGTGGTCATAGATGTCCCAGATGTTTGGGGAATGCTCTTGTCTAGAAAATTTTTTGCAATGTTGGGTGGAATTTTTCAAATAGATTTAACTTATGTTACTATACCCATGGAATATGAAACTTATGATCATCTACCCAACCTACCAATGGAAAGGGAACACATTGAAGAGATTGACCTTGAACCTAAAATTGAGGATCCCTTGGGGGAACTCCCTGATAAGTT
>ML794461.1:449329-483499 GCA_009831015.1 Picea engelmannii | reverse complement strand
ATAGATTTAACTTATGTTACTATACCCATGGAATATGAAACTTATGATCATCTACCCAACCTACCAATGGAAAGGGAACACATTGAAGAGATTGACCTTGAACCTAAAATTGAGGATCCCTTGGGGGAACTCCCTGATAAGTTCAAGGAGTCTCCTTCGAATGTTTTCCTAGATGATCTCCCTTTCACTCAATAAGAATATTTTGATGATATAGTATGGACTAAAAGGGAGGATTATCATAAGAAACTAGACAGGTACAAAGACAAAGTAGTTTTCTCCCTCACAATATTGAAGAAGGACAATAAAGAGTTATTGGTTAGAACAAGCCATGAAGATTTTATTACAAAAAAATCCCACCCCTCCTCCCTCCCTCAAAGCAATATACCATGGTAATTCAAGAAATAGTTGATCTCAAAGGGGGGGACTACAAACAAGTAGAATTGGTCTTAGAGTGGGATACAAGGAAGGGTCAACCTGATACACAAAAGGAGTTTGGAAAATTTTGGCTTGGCCCCTACAAAATTGAAGAAAAGTCTGTCAATGATTCCTATTACTTATCCACATTGTAGGGAAGTAGACGTCCCATTAGTGGATCCCTTCTCAAGCCTCATCATGGGGAAGACACTTGACTTCTTGAAACTAACATAGATTAGTGTAGGTAGGCACTTGCATCCTGCATTGTTAATGTTTTGGGAAACATCGGTCAGACATTCTCCTCAAATGACCATGTGACTTGGCTAAGGAGAATGGCCCAAGCATAGTCTTTATACTTGCTCATGTGACTTGAAAAGGACCGACAAAGACTCGATGTGTTGATGCTTCTCCAAATGGAAGTACTGGGATAACATTCTCCTCCAATGGAAATGTAATTTGGCTAAGGAGAATGGCAAACATTCTCTTTAGATGACCATGTAACTTGGCTAAGGATAATGGTACATTCTTCTCAGATGTTCGTGTGACTTGGCTAAGAAGAATGGCCCATGCATAGTCTTTATCCTTGATCATGTGACTTGACAAGGATTGAAAAATACTTGAGGTACATATGCATCAGGAGGGAATTCTCCTCAGATGGCCATGTGACCTGGCTAAGGAGAATGGACAGGGTGTTTATGTTCTCCATGTATTAGCATCCAACAAATTCTCCTCAGATGGCCATATAACTTGGCTAAGAAGAATGGCACATTCTCCTCCGATGGCCATGTGACTTGGATAAGAAGAATGGCTCTGGTGTAGTCTCTATCCTTTCTCATGTTGCTTGACAAGGACCAACAAATACTCGAGATGCTCTGTGGGATATGTATACATCAACCAGATGCATGATAGAGAAGATTACATCAAACAGGATCAAGGACAACTTTTCTATGAAAAGAAAAAACCCAAGAAGTACAAGAAGACCCATCTGACCATTAAAGAAGTGCCAGGAAGAAACATAAGACCCAGGACGAGAATTCAGTACCACCAGTAAAATACAAAAACAAATAAAGTGAAAATGAATACCCAGGAAGAGAAGTCATCCCCATAGGAAAAAAGAGGCACCTAGACTAGTATAAATACAAGCAAAATCATTTCATTTTGACACATAGTTCTCCTTCTGCGGTGCGCACTAGCCAGTTGTCAGCTGCAATTGTGTTATTTCGCTATCTCTTGGGGTTATGGTTATCTTGGCGAGTTCTCCACACTTGGAGAATGCGCTAGACTTGAAGAATTTCTCTCTTGGTTACATTCTTGACTATTCTATTGAGACGCTAGCTCTTGGAGACGTTAGACTTGGGGAGGATCTTCTCTGTATGGTATTTTGATCTATTGATGGTGACGTACTAGCAATATCTTGGACTCAATTCTTCTATAAGAAAGGTTGTTGGGTTTTCTCCCAAGATTGGGTTTCCCAGGATAAAACTCTTGTGTTCTTATGTCTACTGTGCATGGTTAATATTTGTTAAGAACCAAATATCAAAATAACATAAAAACCTCAGGATAAGTACTCCACTCCTTGACAAAGAGAGAAATTCAAATAATAAGCCTCTTTGAGGGGGAAAACTCCTTATACATCACATGAATTCACAAATACCAGATGATTCCAAATGAAAAGGTCTCCTTGGTATATATAGGAAACTAGGAGGTGCAATTAAAACTAATGGGCCTAAGACGACATAAATAAAATAGCAATACTAATGTAATATGCCCCAATTAAGGGGCAATGTACCATGAATTAGGGCTTAACATGCCCCTCCCCTCCAGACAAGTGTTTTCCTCAATGCTTGAGTAGTTCTGGATGCTTTTGTATAAAAGACTTATCTTCCCAAGTGGAATCTTTAGCAAGTAGTTTCTTCCACTTAATGAGATACTCTGAAATTGATCTAGTCCTCAGCTGGTGAATTCTTGTGTCAGTGATAGCTTCAGGCTCCAATATGATTTTTCCTTCTTCATCAATTTCTGGAAATATAGTTTGAACTGAGATCTTATCACCCATAACCTTCTTTAGGCATGAAACATGGAAAACTAGGTGTGCTCGTGAAGATGCAGGAAGCTCCAATTTGTATGCCATTGTACCAATCTTTTGAAACACCTTATAAGGGCCATAGTTCTTCGGTGATAATTTATTATCCTTCTTATCTTGCTTGAGGGACATCTGTTTGTATGGTTTTAGTCTTAAAAATACTGAATCCCCTACTTCAAAAATTCTTTCACTACTGTGTTGATATTCTTGTTGTTTCATGCGATTTTGTGCCATGGTAAGGTTGTCTTTTAAGAGTTGGAAAACTTGTTGTTGATTATTGATGTGATATTACACTACTTGAACCTTAGATTTTTATTTAGAGAAGAAGTGATGGACGGTGGGTGATATCCATAAAGAACCATAAATGGTGTCATTTTTGTTGCAGTATGAAAGTGTTATACCACCACTCTGCTAAGGGTAACCACTTGAACCATTGTGTTTGTTTATCAGAGACAAAGCAACGAATGTATCCTTCCAGGAATTTGTTCACTATCTCAATTTTTCCATTATATTGAGGATGATAAGATGAGCTACGAGCCAATTGAGTACCCAAACAAGAAAATAGTTTTGTCCAAAAATGTTCAGTGAAGATGGGATCTATGTCAGTTACAATAATCTTTGGGCTTCCATGTAGCTTTTGAATTGTCTCCATGAATGCGGTAGTAACTGCACTAGCTTTGAAAGGATGAGAGAGTGCAAAAAAGTGTGTGTACTTGGTAAGTCTATCAACAATAACCATGATGACACTCTTTCCTTCAGACTTTGGTAACCCTATGATGAAATCCATGAAAACCTCCTCCCAACGCTGACTTGGAATGGATAATGGTTGTAAAAGACCTAGGGTCTTAATTGTTTCCACCTTATTTTGTTGGCAGACCAAAAATTATTCCACAAACCTTTCAACATCTGTTTTAGGGCCATCCAAAAAAAATTCCCTCTTGACCCTAGGATAGGTTTTCAAAAATCTTGAGTTCCCTCCTACCGAAGAGGTGTGCAATTCCAAAAGTACCTTTTGTTTGAGTTGATATTTCTTACATAAATATAAGCGATCTTTGTACCACAGTGTTATCACATATAGTTGTCAAGGGCAACAGGTTGTCCAAGTTCAAGCCCTGCACAAGAAACGTCAAAGCGCAACATTCAGAGCAGTCCACTTCGGACTTAAACTGCAAGAAAAAAGGGTGAGATCAACGTTCATTGACGAAGATCCATTTCAAAGTTCAAATTTGCGGCCCTCAAGCGGTCGGGATCATAAAGTTGCTCGAAGTTGAGAACAAGAGAAAAGGCCTGAGATCAAAGGTCAGAAAACAAATTGAATCTGTATCATCTGATCCAGATGGGCATGTGGCGGCGAATCAACGGTTTCGCTGACTTGCGGAGTAGAAAAGTCAAAGGGCAGAGTTGTGAAGACTCGCGAAGTGCGAACTCATGAGTTGATCTGAGCCATTGGATCTAGGAAGGCCATGGACCGTCGATCTGGCGAACTCGCAAGCAAGGGAGTCAGGAGTTCAGAACATTGTTAAAGATGTTCATCAAAAGGTCTGAAATCCTGAAACCTGAAATCATCTGGGTCGTCCAATCCAGAGGGACGCATGGCATCATATCTGAGAAGTTGCGATTTCATGAATCGGGAATCAGGATAAGGGAGGTGAGTATCCTTTCAACTTCCCGAGAAGCGAAATCCCGATACGATGAAGATTGGATCTGGACTGTGGATCTTATAGGGACAGGTGGCAGCTGATCCAACTTTCGATAGTTTTGGAAGGAGTCAAAAGAAAATAGATCTGGGTCATCCAAACCAGAGGGGCACATGCCAGCTAATAAGAGAAATTGCGATTTCGCAAGTCGGAGGTTTCAGCATGGATCACAGCGCAAGTTCATGAAACGGGAAATCACGAAGTGCCCAGTAGCTAAGCGTAGGGTCACAACCTGTGGTCATACGAGCAGTGGGTCCAGGAGGAAGTTTAGTGCCCATCGCATCACTGGCGACTCAATTTTTCAAGGAGGTAATCACGATTGTCAATTTCAAAGCAATCCCAACCGTTGATCTGAGTAGGGCGATTTCGTCAAATCGGGAGTCAGGGTTTCTATTGTCAAGTGATGCGAGGACTCCCGAAATGCAAAATCCCGAAGCGCCCTTCAAATTTTAGCATTTGGTCATGGCCCGAGGTCACATGCCGATAAGGGTGACAAATTTTCCAGGTCTTCTCCCAAGGCCGAAAACACACGTGTTCGTTACAGAGTGAAATCATCACGGTTTCAAGATTTTCGGGTTGACTTAACGCACCGCCAACGTCCCGTAGAAGCTCCCTAGGAATTTAAAGCCTTGTTCTAATCCTAATGAAGTAGTTAATGGAGGTAGGTGCTGGTAGCTGAAACGTCAGCTCAACCCATGAATGGAAAGCCAGAAAGGACTGGTCGTGGAAGCAAATTGTCAGCTCAGAGTTCCCACAAATTTTCCCTGCAAATCCCATACTGTCTGAGCTTGCATCTGGAAGAAGAATACTTGCACAATCTAACTGAGAATATGCCGTGCCATGGAAGCTTGAGCACGCCTCTGCTGGGTGAAATTTTTGAGTATAAATACTCAGTTGTAATATTTTGTTAAATTCGATGGTAGAGCAAAGCTCCCGTATTGTAAAGTTTTAGTGAAGCTTTGGTTCTTTTGGTTATGTATTTGTATTTGAGACTTCTTGTTTAATGAAATTCATCTTTCTTAATTTAACTTGTTTGCCTCTTCTACCGAGAGGATTCATGATGACTGATTCACATGGAATGTTGTGACTGTGTTATGATGAATGTTTGATTGTAATGTTGTTATAATTCCTTTCAGTTCTCTGAGATTTGAATTTCAAGAATATCTTTTGTTTAAGTTTTTCCTCTTTGGGTTGTTGAAGACCCGATGTCCGCGAAATACCTCTGCATCCTTCTCACCGAAGTCTTCCTCCTACTCACCCTTGCTATAACTTACTGGCTAAAGTTAAACTAAGACCTCACCCGCTTGTGCATACCAATCCAATTTTATAAGCTAAGACGATATTTTCTTGAGACTGCACCCATTTGACCATTTTATAACCAACCTGTGACATAAAATTCTGATGGGTATCGAGCTTACCTCTGTTGTAATCCAGAGGCGACTTTTGGTGCTAACACATAGTGAATCATTTTTCCATGTAAATGTATCAGATGCACTGGAATCATGTTGCAACCTTTGAATGAGAGTCCACACTTCTTCGTCATTCTTCCTAATATCCCTTGATTATGTTATCCAATTTGGTTGGATGATAGAGATAACACAGAGAAATTCCTCAACATATTCATCATTTCTTAAGAGTGCATATTCCACATCATTTTTCTTCCCTTTTTGTAGATGATTTCAAAGTCATAACCCAACATCTTGGTCACCCATTTTTGTTGCTCTTCTGAAGAAAGTATTTTTTCCAAGAAGTATTTAAGACTGTCATGATCTGTTTTGACCTTGAAGTGCCTATCTATTAGGTAAGGGCACCATTGCTTCAATTCATGTAGTATTTCCATCATTTCCTTCTCATAAATGTAGTAGTGCTCTTTGCATGTAGTATTTCCATCATGTAGTACTCGCCACCCTGAATGCATTCTCCAATGATTTGGGTTCCTAAAGGTGAACCTCATGTTGAATGCTATCCTTTAAAGTTCCTATGAAGACATCAATCAGGTGCTCATCTGTAATATTCGTTACCTTTATATTCAATCTTTGGAAGTTCTCAATGCACTCGACAATTGAACCCTTTTTCTTGAGATTTATCAATTATCTAAAGAAGGTATTGCTCCTTGTATCCTCATAGTGTGCTATCATTTATTCCGTGAAAATTGTCCAAGTAACAAGTGATTTGCGATAACAAAGCCATCAATACCACACAAATTGATTAGGTTCTAAATATAAGGACGCAATTCATGCCTTTTGTGTGTGTGGCACATCAAGTAGATCAAAGAACTGCTCCATCTGGAGTATCCATGTGATTGGATCCTTGCCATCAAACATCCTCATATTGATCTTAGGAAAGTGGTTCGTCTTCAACCCAAAGATGGATTTTTTCCATTTTTTATTCATCTTCCTTGTGTCCTCATCATGAATTTCATGGGATACATTGTCACTTTCAGGTGGCCTCTCTATTAGAAACTTTTTCAACCCTTCCATGATCTCCCCTTTTAAGCCATCCATATTAGTATCCATCATCACTTGCAACTTAGCTTCAGTTGAATCCATCATCCTTTGTAGTTCATCTTTTGTTATGGCCTTCTTTTTTAAATCATCTATGCCCTTACGCATTTCTTCACCTTCATCAAGAGTCCAAGTAGGAATATTTGATGGATTATTTGGTGTATAAGTTCCAATTTTTTTTGGTGTAGGAAGTATTACTGCAAGGTAGGAATTCCTAATTGGCTTAGGTAGAGGTCCTCACAGACAAGGGAGTGTCAAGTACTATAGCTCTATGATATATGTGTGGGGTAAAAAAATAGTACTTGGCCCAATATCTCAGGGCACTAACTAAGGAGGATTGACCATGCCCTTAGCCATACTATTCGACTACCTAGGTACTAAAGACTGATCTCCCCAAGTGTTGTTCTCAGTGTACTATAGCAACAAGACGAATGGTTTACTCGGTTGGTCTCAGTATTCTAGGGGGTCTCCCGATATACGTCAGGTACATGGGAGCTCAAATTTGTAGTAGTGTTGTCTAATGCACAACCATTAGAAAGGGGCCTTCCGATATACTCTAGGTACGTGGAAGAACTAAAGTGTCCCCGGGTTCTAGCGCTGAAAAGTAACGACAACTCCTACATTTAAAGACGTCGAAATATGTATGTACCTAAAAATCCATAATATTCTCCCAAATTTGTGTGATAGTCCTTTTATCCCACTTTATTCCACTTTTTGAATCACCCCAATTGCATCTTCTAGTCAAAAGATATGCAAATTTCCAAAAAAAAAAAAAATGCACCTTTTAAAACCTTGATTTGGAGATTGCTCTGCTAGTCAACCTTTCTTCTATTGTAGCTATGCAATTTCATCCCTTATGAGTCTAAGATTTCGGCTTGAGGTATCCTAATGTGTCTTATTTCCAACCCCATGGGTTATACCAATATTGGATTCTTCAAGATAATTATATGATAACTTTCCCAAGATGTGTTGATTTTTTCCCTTTCAGGAGAGCAAACTTGTACAACCGGCCGAGGGTCATTGTCTTCACTTTAGAACTTGAAATTTGCACCAGTAAAAATTTAGTCTATACCCTAACCAATGGAATATTTCTCACTCAATTTGGAGGTTTGTATCTTCAGATATAACAATTTTCCCAAGAACACTTGTTTTAGACTGAAATATGGACCAACCAAAAACTCTAATCTCCTCAAAGGATAACTTTCATATTACAAAAAAACAAGGGATAAAATTTGTACACAATATACTTAACTATTACTTCTACATACTATAACAATTCCAGAACCTGAAACCAAGCCGAAACAAATTGGGAGCGAAAATTCCAAGAAGACCTGTTTCAGACTAGTTTCAGGACTAGTCAAAAACCCTAAATTGAACATAATGTATCTCCAAAAATATAACAAACCAAGATCTGAAATTTGGACCCAAGTGAGCTCTATATGTCTCCTCTACACCGTATTATTCTAGATCCCAAAACCTTCCAAAAAAAATTTGTAGCGAAAATGCCAAGAAGACTTGTTTTGAAGAAGCTAGTCCTGAGGATTGTCTAGCTCTGAAACCAAATGTTAAGAACCAAATATCAAAATAGCATAAAAACCTTAGAATAAGTACTCTATGCCTTGAAAAAGAGAGAAATTCATATAATAAGCCTCTTCGAGGGGAAAACCTCCTTATACATCACATGAATTCACAAATACCAGATGATTCCAAATGAAAATGTCTCCTTGGTATATATAGGAGAATAAGAGGTACAATTACAACTAATGGACCCAAGCCAACATAAATAAAATAAAAATATTAATGTAATATGCCCCAATTAAGGGTTAATGTGCCACAATTTAAGGCTTAACAATATTTCTAGATCTTGTTATTTCCACTGCATTGTTATAGTTGAGATTTTCAGTGTATATTTATTCTATGATAATTGTGGAATGAAAATAAAATGTGTTTTAAATCATAAGGCAATAACTATCAATATCTGAGAATCAAAAAAATCAACATGGTATCAAAGCTTTGTTGAAATATTTCCACTACACAGTCTTTGCACAATCATAGATCTAGATTTTATATGAAATTCGTTGGACATTTTTCTTGAAGTGCTGGGGATCATTTTTGCATAGACTAACTTGCCCTAACCTAGCACACCTACTGGTGCTCTCAGATTGCTAAAAAGTCAAGGTTGATTTTTTGGTCAAATTCAAAGTCAAAGGTTGACTTTTGGTTAAAGTCAAACATCTAGTAAAAAATCAAAAGTCAAAGATGGTATCCAACTTCAGAAAAAGAAACACTTGTTATTGTTCATGTTATTGTTCCAAGTAGGTTACCATGAAGACAAAGAAAGAATGTTCCCTTGTCTCTAACTTACAAGCACTATTACAGATAATAGTGATACCTGGTTGGTTCATAGTGGTGCTTCCAGGCACATGACAGGGTATCAAGATTCTCTCAGAAGTCTGATAGAAAAGAACTCATCATTACAAGTTGAACTTGGAGAAAATGCAAAGTATGTAGTAAAAGGAGTTGGAACCACATCATTCCAACTAGAATCTGGAAAATCTCTACATATGAAATATGTCTTGTTCGTACCAAGACAAAGAAATAATCTTTTCCATATCTCAGCATTGGAATATAGAGGCTATAGAGTTGCATTTGTGGATGGAAAAGTTCTTGTATGGCTGAAAGATTCAAACATTGATGCAACATAAGTGATTGGTGTTCGACAGGGAAGATTGTACAAACGGTCAAGACGTTTAGACCATGCATTGATACATGATAGCACCAACTTATGTGAGCTATGGCATTGGATACTTTCTCACTTACACTACAAGGTCTTACAAACTTTGAGGAAGATGGTTACAAATATTCCAAAGCTCATGGAAGAAAATGAAGGCATTTGTAGAGGATGTATTTTTGGTAAGAATACCAAGGGACCTTATCCAAGCAGTGATAGTAGATCCAAAGGAATCTGGGATGTAGTACATTCATAGGTATGTGGACACCATGCATGATATTTTCTTTATAGTAAACACCTTGAGCTATTTTATGGTAGAGCTGAGACACTACCATTGGGTTGCAACAAAGCATGTGTTGGTGTACCTACATGGTATAGTTGGATATGGCCTCAAATATGTCTCAAGTGGTGAAGTGAAGGTGCAGGGATATACAGATTTTGACTAGGCAAGCAGTGCAGTGGAGAAAAACAGAACCTCGGGGTGTTGCTTCACCTCAGGATCAACTATGATATCATGGACTAGAAGGAAACAAAATTTTGTAGCACTCATTAAAAGAGAAGCAAAGTATATTGTAGCCAGTGTTGCAAGTCATAAAGAAGTATGGCTTTGGAAACTACCTGCAGGTCTATTTGATCAACAAATAGTATTTCATGACTATTTGATGTCGGCCCCACAGGAAAAAGGAGGCACCCGGACTAGTATAAATACAAGCAAAGTCATTTCATTTGGACACACAGTTCTCCTTCTGCAATGCACACTAGCCAGTTTTCAGCTGCAGTTGTGGTATTTCTCTATCTCTTGGGGATTTGGTTATCTTGGTGAGTGTGCCACACTTGGAGAAGGCACTAGACTTGAAGAAGTTCTATCTTTGTTACATTCTTAATTATTCTAGTGAGATGCTAGCTCTTGAAGATGTTAGACTTGGGGAGGATCTTCTCTGTATGGTATTTTGATCTATTGATGGTGGTGTACTGGTAACATCTTGGACTGCATTCTTCTATAAGAAAGGTTGTTATTTTTTCTCCCAATATTGGGTTTCCCACGATAAAACTCTTGTGTTCTTGTGTCTACTGTGCATGGTTAATATTTCTAGATCTTGTTATTTCCACTGCATTGTTATAGTTGATATTTTCAGTGGATAGTTATTTTATGATAATTGTGGCATGAAAGTAACATGTGTTTTAAATCATAAGGCAATAACTATCAAGATCTAAGAATCACAAAAATCAACATGCATTGCATTTGTATATATGTTTCATCATGCATTCACGCTAGAATAGGCTTGTATATTTCTTGTATATGTTGCATTCTCATTTGTTTATAGTGAATACATGTTAGGAAATTGCACTTAATCATTGTATACTATTGATTTATCATTTTGTAACTTAGTGAAAAAAATTTCCTTTTCAACATGGTTTTGGATTTATCACTAACTCCGGTAGTTCACATCATCGACTTTTACTTATAAAGGGTGTTTTTGTTTGAAGTGGATGCAGAATTGTAGG
Organism: Picea engelmannii; assembly: GCA_009831015.1. NCBI lineage: Eukaryota > Viridiplantae > Streptophyta > Pinopsida > Pinales > Pinaceae > Picea > Picea engelmannii. The sequence continues at coordinate 472,564 of ML794461.1, read as the reverse complement.
TCTTGGACAACGAAATATGATGAAGTTCTCATCTTCTCTACTGTGAGCACATTTCCCCATGTTGGAGCCAAATTCTACCCCCCCTTGACTAGGGGTAACTAGAGGAGATCATGTCTCATGTATCGCAATGGAGAACATGATCCCAACCATGATGATGATCAACATGTACACAGATGGAATCCCAACAACCCACCTCATTCACCTTTACAGCTACAGGTCAACCAAAGCTCATCACATCCAAGCAACCCAATATATGGGAGATGGTAATCGATCATCACCATGAGTTATGCTAGTCCTTCTTTCATGCAAAGTGTTGTTATTAATTTTTTGGGCACATGGATGAGGATATTTGGATGAAGTTGAATAATGGATCACTCACTTGGGAAATTCTGTTAGTGTCCTTGTTTCACCTTGGTGGTCAACTTCTATACCCTAGTCCCATGTTGTCACCACCCAGGGAAAATGGGTACTATTGGGGGTCCCTCACAAGGGTAATGTTTCATTCCCCACCGTACTTAACACTTTCCATCCTAGATCCTCTCATAGTGTACTAAACTTTGGTAATGGGTCATGGTCCATTCTCTCATGAGAAGAGGGTATGAAGGCCCAAAGTTTGATTACAAATGCTACTAAAAGAATAAGAAAATGATGCTAAAGAAAGAAAGTAATGATAGCAAAGGACTCTTAAAAAATAGTCCTGTTGAAATTAGTGCAGCTGTAAGAGCCATTCTCTGGAGGATAGCTAAGACCCTAGCTGAGTTATAGGGCCCTGAGTACACTCCTAGGGTTCTTGGTCTGGGACCAAGCAGTAAGTCCTTAGATTTGTTCTAGGGCCCCTAGATGTGTTCTAGGGAATCCTTGCTCGGTGCTTGGATTGATCCTTGGATGTGTTCCTTGGTGGTTGAAGATATAAGTCCCTAAATGTGTTCTAGGTCCCCTAGATGTGTTCCAGGGAATCCTTGCTCGGTGCTTGGATTGATCCTTGGATGTGTTCCTTAGTGGTTGATGATATAAGTCCCTATATGTGTTCTAGGGCCCCTGGATGTGTTCCAGGGAATACTTTCTTGGTGTTTGGATTGATCCTTGGATGTGTTCCTTGGTGGTTGATGATATAAGTCCCTAGATGTGTTCTAGGGCCCCTAGATGTGTTCCATAGAATCCTTTATTAATGCTTGGGTTTATCCTTGGTCTTGTACCTTGGTGGATAAGACCCTAGATGTGTTATAGGGCCCCCAGATGTGTTCTGGAGTAACCTAGTTTGAGACCAAGTCATTCTTGGTTGATTACCAATGTGTGATGATGTGTGATCTTCTTATTCTCTCCTAGGATGGTCCATGAGACCTAGGAGTAGCTATGAAGATGGACATGACCACATCATTGATGTTCCCTCCTATGTAGGGATGATAAAAGATTATAAGTTATCATGAGACTGATGTGGACAGTTTTCCATTGAAGAAGACCCCTTTGACTTTGTCTTGTATCCTCCTCTTTCTTGAGCCTCATTCCCCTCCTTTATTAATTTGGTGTTGGTCTTCTTTAGTCACTTTGACTTAATTGACTTTTAATTAATATTTTTATTAATTAAAAATATTAATTATTTATTAATTATCTTTTATTATTTTTTATTATTAGGATTTAATTAAACCTAACTCTAACACTTCCTATACTATAAAAGAAACCTCACCCCTCACTCTCTCATTACATTTACACACATTTACACACCCTCACTTCCCTTGTTCTGATTTTTCTACGGCTACCTCAATTTGTTCTCTTTGTTTGGTGGAGCCTCCTTGGTGGACTTTCTCTTGTTGTTTGGTGGAGCCTCCTTGGTGGACTTTCTCTTGTTGTTTGGTGGAGCCTCCTTGGTGGACTTTCTCTTGTTGTTTGGGTGTGGACTCCTTGAAGGAATCTCTTTCCCTTATTGTTTTTGGTGTGGCCTACTCTTGCTTAGTTTTGTTTTGGTGCGACCTACTTGGAAGGTTTCTTCTAGGGCTGGTTAAAGGATCAACCCTCTTGTATCTTCTTCTCTTGTTATTTTTGAAGAGTTGTCTCCTTGGTTTTCTTTCTATTGATGGATAGGAGCCTTATTGTTGGTTTATTGTTTCTCTCTTGATGGGTTGTGGTGTCGTGGCCTTCCCTCTTGCTGTGTAAAGTTGGTGCAACCCTCTCTCTTACTGGTTTAGGTGCCGTGACATCCTCCTAGATTCTCTCTGTATTTCCCTTGATTAATCTCTAGGTTGTCGTTGCCTCTAGGTTTCCTTTGGCTCCTCTTCAAGCTGTCACTAGAGCTTTATTTTGTTTCCGCTAGTACTCTCCTTGGTTGTTTCCCTTGTGTTGCTGACTTCACGGTATTTAGGGCATGATAAGACAACCCTAATCTTAGGCTGCCTAGTTATTGTATCAACCCTATTTGTTTTGGATAGTTTCTTGATTAAGTTGTTTGGGGTTTTATATCAGCGTTGAGCTTTTGTTGTTTGGGATTTTATATCAACATTGAGATTTTTCTGTTTGGGGTTTTATATCAACCTTGATTTTTTGGTATTTGGGTTTTTATTTCAGCCTTGATCCTTTTGGTCTTTGTGGTTTTATATCAAACCCTCTTACTGTTCTTATCTTTCCTTTTAAGGCCACCACTTCTTCTTATTGAGTGATGCCTCTGTCACTTGCTTAAGCTACCTTGTTACAGCCCTTAGGGCTTGGTGGGGGCATCCCTATTAACTGCTACATAAGTCTCCCTTATTTCAAGTAGCAGTTATTTATGTTGGACTATTATTGAGTAGGGTTGTTAGGGGATTCTTATTTCAGCCTCTGGTTGGTCATTGGGGTTTTTTTAATGGTCCTAGACTTATGTTGATTTTTCCTTGAGTTATACCCTACTCTTCTTGGCACGTTCTCCACATAAATCATGATGAGATCAAACCCTTTAGGGTTTGACCATGACCTTTATAGCCTTTATTGAGCATACAGAAAAGAGGACAACAACTAACTTCTAAGGTAAATTTGTTCTTTGTTTGATCAAGGTAATGTTCAGTTTACTTTGCTAACTGTAAGATCTATTTATGCTAATGTTCAGAATTTTTTTTATTACTAATGATCAGAGTTGTTCATGTTCAGATCTAGCTTAGAATTCTTTTCTACATGTTCAAATATATTGTTTTATTTCTGTGATTGATCTACTTCAAAGAATTTTGTTTTGATTGTTGATCTATATCTACAGTAGTGAATAAATTTAAAAGAATATTGTTGTTATCGTTTTCCCTTAAATTCTAACATGCTATCAGATATTAGGGCATGAAAAGAGCTCAATCATGGCAGACTTTTGAGCCTGCGTAGATCCACACCTAATGGTTTGTTTATCCAAATCAATAGTAAGTTTTTTTATCATCCTTTGATATATCTAAATGGTGAATAGATTTATATGTTTGTCTATGCTAGATATCTTGAGCTAATTCATAACTTGTTGGTCCATGGAATTTTTGAGTAAGAAGAATTTGTGTGTAGATTATAGAATCTTAAAATGTGATGATATGACAACATTTTACTTTTTCCTTTGACATCAATAAAAGAAATTTGAATGATAGCATGGTGACTCTACACAATCTCTGAAAACTGTGTTAATTTCTAGTATTTTCCATTTGGAGTTTTTATTTATATTGTTTTCTTAAACAACAACCTGAACCTAGTAACTTCAAGAGGATAACTTAATGATTTCTAGTTCTGATTTTAATGAACATAGTTAACAAGGATGATGTAACACAAAGGTATACCACTGAGATCAGAATAAATCCTTCAGTAACTTAAGAATCAAGACAAGTAAACATATTCATTAATGGAAAAGAAGTTGACTCCCACAAGTATGTTGATCTCTGCCAAGTTTCTAGGATTAAGAGGGAGATGATTGCTCTTTACAATCCCCATCTGAATGGGGTTGCGAAAACAAAGAATAGGACATTCTGTGAGGCAACCAAAGCTATGATAAAGATATTCCATTGGGTCGAAGATGCAAGTAATGTTGTCTATATACAGGACATATGTCTTTATATAGCCTTGGAAGAGATAACTTTAGAAGAAATCTTCATGGGTAAAGAAGCCTTCAGTTGATCACTTGAGAATTTTTGATAGAGGACTAATTTAGAGCCCTCTGGAAAGAAAGGCACTTTTATGGGATAAAGTGAGACCTCAAAAGCATATTGAATCTATGTAGAGGTCAATAGAGATGTGACTATCCATAAATAAGTTGCCTTTTGATGTTCCAGAGATCTTCCCTGCATTATAAGGAGCAAAAAGATCCAACTTCATAACAAAGGGAGAAGGCCAGAAATCCTTCAGTGGATGCCATAAGGGATTCTGTTGAGTTTCCCTTGGAGAAACTTCTTGCCAAAAGGAATCCAACTTGGTGCAACTTTAAAGGAAGCATAAATACATGCAACACCTAAAGGTACCTTCAGAGAAAGAAAGAAACCAAATAAATAATCAGGTCTGATAGCACAGTTGAAGATTTTGATTGACTCATAACCTTCCACTTTTGAAGAGGCTACCAAGCATAAAGTGTGGAAGGATGCAATGATAGAAGAGTATGAGTCAATATTGAAGAATGATGTATGGTAAGTGGTCCCAAGATATAAAGGAAAATTGGTAGTAACCTCTAAAAGGATTTAGAAAATAAAGCATGCAACAGATGGCAATGTTGAATAGATTTATGGCTCACGATTTATCTCAAGAAGAGAAATATGATTAAGATGATATCTTTGCTCCATTTTCCAGTTGAGAAAGAAGTTTATATCGGACAACCTGAGGGTTTTTTGATCCATGGGAAAGAATCCCATGTCTGCAAAATAAATAAATTCTTCCATGGATTGAAACAAGCTCCGAGAGCTTGGTATGAAAGAATTGTCAGTTTTCTTCAGAGTCTTGGGTTCTCCAAGAGTATAGCAGATCCTAATATTTATATAAATATTTTGAAGAATCATCTTGTCATATTGGTTTTATAGGTGGATGATTTGTTCATTACTGGAGAGGAACATCTGATAGCCCAGACTAAGAGGGATTTATCATCATAATTTGAAATGAAGAACTTGGATCTCATGCATTACTTTCTTGGCTTAGAGGTGTGGCAGAAACTAGGTGAGATCCTCCTTCTCTTACAAAGCAATTATGCAGTTAATGTGCTTCATAGATTTGGCATGTTGAACTATAAGTCCATGACCATACCTATGATTACTAACCTGAAGAACTTACATGATCAAGCTACAGGTTCAGATCTAGAAGACCCCACCGTATATCATCAGATCATTGGGTCCTTGATGTATCTAGTACATACCAGACAAGACATTTGTTATGCAGTGAATTCCCTTAGCCAGTTCATGTATGAATCGAAACATATTCATATGGTTGTTGTTAAGCATATTCTCATATATGTTTGAGGGACTATATCTTATGGGACCAGATACACTTCTAGTGGAGGTGTAATGCTTCATGGATATACATATTCATGTTGGATGGATAGTATAGTGGACCGGAAGAGCACTTCCGTATATTGTTTCAGTTTGGGTTCAACTATGATCTCCTGGTCTAGCAAGAAGCAGGGCTCCATAGCCCAGAGCACTGTAGTGGAAGAATACATTGTTGTAAGTGTTGCTATTAGAGAAGCAATGTGGCTCATAAAGCTACTCTCAGTTTTGTTCAGTGTTGAGATGGAACCCACAGTAATTCACTGTGATAACCAGAGCTATGTAAATCTCTCTGAGATTCTTGTGTTTCATGACAAATCAAAACACATTGAGATGAGATATCACTATGTTAGGGACATGGTTCAGTATGTTCCGACAACAGAACAAACAAAAGATATTTTAACCGAGCCTCTGTCATTGACAAAGTTTGTGTACTTTCAAGACAAGCTTGGTGTTGTTGAGAATGCCTCTCTTGCTGAGAGGGAGTGTTGAAATTAGTGCAGTTGCAAGAGCCATTCTCTGGAGGATAACTAAGACCCTAGCTGAGTTATAGGGCCCCAAGTACACTCATGGGGTTCTTGGTCTGGGACCAAGAAATAAGTCCCTAGATGTGTTCTAGGGCCCCTGGATGTGTTCCAGGGAATCCTTGCTCGGTGCTTGGATTGATCCTTGGTGGTTGATGATATAAGTCCCTAGATGTGTTCTAGGGCCCCTGGATGTGTTCCAGGGAATCCTTGCTCAGTGTTTGGATTGATACTTGGATGTGTTCCTTGGTGGTTGATGATATAAGTCCCTAGATGTGTTCCAGGACCCTTGAATGTGTTCTAGGGAATCCTTGCTTAATGCTTGGGTTGATCCTTGGTCTTGTACTTTGGTGGATAAGACCCTAGATGTGTTATGGGGTAACCTGGTATGGAACCAGGTGGTTATTGGTTGAGTACCAAGGTGTGATGATGTGTTCTTCTTCTTCTCTCTCGGGACGGTCCATGAGACCTAGGATCAACTGCAGAGATGAACATGACCACTTCATTGATGTTTCCTCTTATGCAGGGATGATAAAAGATTATAAGTTATCATGAGACTCATGTGGACAATTTTCCATTGAATAAGACCCATTTGACTTTGTCTTGTAGCCTCCTCTTGCTCGAGTCTCGTTCCAATCCTTTATTAATGTGGTGTTGGTCTTCTTTAGTCACTTTGACTTAATTGAGTTTTAATTAATATTATTATTAATTATCTTTTATTATCTTTTATTATTTGTTTTTTAATTAAAACTAACCCTAACCCTTCCTATCCTATAAAAGAAACCTCACTCCTCACTCTATCATTATATTTACACACATTTACACACCCTCACTTCCCTTGGTCTGATTTTGCTGCGGTTACCTCAGTTTGGTCTCTTTGTTTGGTGGAGCCTCCTTGGTGTACTTTCTCTTGTTCTTTGGGTGTGGCCTCCTTGAAGGCATCTCTTTCCCTTGTTTTTTTTGGTGCGGCCTACTATTGCTTAGTTCTGTTTTAGTTCGGGCTACTTGGAGGGTTTCTTCTAGGGCTGGTTGAAGGCTCAACCCTCTTGTGTCTTCTTCTCTTGCTTTTTTTGAAGTGTTGTCTCCTTGGTTTTCTCTCTATTGATGGCTGGGAGCCTTCTTTCTAGTGTCTTGTTTCTCTCTTGTTGGGTTATGGTGTCCTAGCCTTCCCTCTTGCTATGTAAAGGTGGTGCATCCCTCTCTCTTACTGGTTTAGGTGTCGCGACCTCCTCCTAGCTCCTCTCTAGACTATCATTGATTAATCTCTAGGTTGTCGTTGCCTCTAGGTTTCCTTTGGATCCTCTTCAAGCTGCCGCTAGAGATTTCTTTTGCTGCCGCTGATACTCTCCTTGGTTGTTGCCCTTGTGCTACTGACTTCACAGTCTTTAGGGCCTGATAAGATAGCCCTAATCTTGGGCTGCCTAGTTACTATATCATCTCTATTTGTTTTGGACAGTTTCTTGATTAAGTTGTTTTTGGTTTTATATCAACCTTAAGATTTTGTTGTTTGGGGTTTTATATCATCCTTGAGCTTTTGTTGTTTGTGGTTTTATATTAGCCTTGAGATTTTTGTATTTGGGTTTTTATTTCATCCTTGAGCCTTTTGGTCTTGTGGTTTTATATCAAACCCTCTTGTTGTTGTTATCTTTCCTTTTAAGGCTGCCACTTCTTCTTCTTGAGTGATTCCTCTATCACCTTCTTAAGCTACATTGTTACAACCCTTAGGGCTTGGTGGGGGCAGCTCTATTAACTGCTACAAAAGTATGCCTTATTTACAGTAGCATTTCTTTATGCTGGACTATTTTTTAGTAGGGTTGTTAGGGGCTTCTTATTTCAGCCTATGGTTGGTCATTGGGGTTTTTTTAATGGTCCTAGACTTATGCTGATTTGTTCTTGAGTTATACCCTACTCTTGTTGGCACGTTGTCCACATAAATCATGATGATATTTGTTCCATGACCTTTATACTCCTAAGGTAAATCTTCTCTTTGTTTGATCAAGGTAATGTTCATTTTACTTTGCTAACTATCAGATCTATTTATGCTAATGTTCAGAATTGTTTTTATTACTAATGATCAGAGTTGTTCATGTTCAGATATAACTTAGAATTGTTTTCTACATGTTCATATCTATTGTTTTATTTCTATGATTGATCTACTTCAAAAAATTGTGTTTTGATTGTTGATCTATATCTACAATAGTGAATAAATTTAAAAGAATACTGGTGTTCTAGTTTTCCCTTAAATTCTAACAAGTCCAAACTTGAGCTCTACCATTTCCTTGGTCACCTCAGTCCTAAGCAATGATGTTGTATCTTGAAACCTTATAAAGGGGACTTGACAATATGATAAAAGGAAAAATAAAAAGGCAGATAAAGGGGTTCGGAAAAAATGGCACTCAAGGACAGTGGTAACTCAAGATAAAGCGAACCCTCCACAAAGGAGCTCATAGAAATGGATTAAATTACACCATAAGCCATGAAGTAATCCCTAAAACCATATCACTTTAACACTTACTCTTGAAGGGTTTCCTTATTTCTTGCTTCCCTCGGGACCTATGCCTCTATCTAGGTTCTTTTATTTCCTGTCTAGGTGGCACGTCTAATAGAGTTGGATGAAGGCCCTCCCATACTTAAACCTGTCAACTCACATGGGGTTTTAGGCTAGTGTGATGCTTGAAGAGGATATTGAGGTAAATTGTTTTCATGGATTATATCATAAGTTATAGCTTACTTTGCATGCTTTATGGACTAATGATCCTTATGAACCTTGTCTTATACTTTGTTTTGTCTTGGATGGACCTGAACTGGTTCTTTGAGGGATGTCTTGGACTTATGCCCAGGATGGTGTGCCTTTATTGTAGGACCCTGACACGTGTGATATAGAGCAGTGGGTTGTCTAGTGACTTACCACCCTTAGAAATTATCTCTCACATCCTTGGAAACTTAGACAACAGATAGATGGGATTGGTATGAGTAGATTCATTCATGATGGCACAAAGATGGGATGGAAGCCCATAGGCTAGGAAGAGTACCTGAGATCTTAGTTTTCACCAATATTAGGGATGTTGCAGCATCATACAACCAAATACCTTGTAGAGGCGAGATGTAGCTCCCTAGGCCTGGCCACAACACCTAGATCCTAGACGTTGGCCCTATTTTGTTGATGGTGTCATATTCTAGGGCTTGACATAGCAAGGGTTTGGTGGATACCTAGGGTACCGCTGACAAATTGCATGGTTTTGAGTGAGGAGAAACATCACTTGCTCCCAAATCACTTTGGATTGGTGCCACATGGCCTTTGAAAGCATCCTCCTTTCCCAAGAGGGCTTGATGTCTCTGATCCAAGTGGATATTGGTGGCCACCCACCTCTTCCAACTGGCTCATCTTATCCGTTTTTAGTTCAACATGTTCTTTTGTACTTATTTGTAATTGTGGGTTCTACACTTTTGAGGCTATCTAAAGCCCTACACATCTTCCAGGTGGATACTGGTGGCTTCCCACCTAATCCAACTGGATTATTTTATATATTTTCATGTCAACACATCTTTATGTACTTCCAGGTCCGTTTTGAGGCCCTAAACAATGTTTTTTTGGCATGCCACAGCCAAACTATAAACGGATTCAGGTTTTGACAACATAATCCCTAGTTCTCAAAAAGACCTTTCCAACAAGTTATCACGCACCTAAAACGAAGATCATATGCAAAAGTTACGACCCCAGGAATTTAATGTATTAACTTACCCAAATGGGGCCCACACGACTTTTGGCGTTTCATCTCTTAGGGTTAGGTTTTCGGATGTCTAGGGTTTTGGCATTCATGATTATCATAAAAAGGCCTTCAGGGGCTCATTTTAATTATCTTATTGTGAATGAGTGTAGCCATCACATCGTGGGGTTTCATCTTCAGGCCAGATTTAATCAGTTATATTATCCCTGCAAGTCATCCTACTCTACAGGATTGTCGACTCATTGAATATTGTTGCTGGTATAATTATGTTCTACCACCTGATAACATATATTTTGAAGGACATCTACAAATCTTACATCCTAGGTTCTTCTATTTTATATTTGATGTGTATTGTTGCTATTATTACAAGTGTATTCTCAACCATTTGAACTAATAAAGTGCATCAGGAATTTTGGACTGTGTTAACATTTATTTTGGGGTTCATAGAATATCTAAATCAACATATATTCTCTGGTAATACAATCACATACAAACTGTTTTTTATATCATCTAAACCACCCGAATTAGAAAAATATACTAAACAAGTTGTGAGGATAGTATTGAACTCAATAGAATACCAAAGAGTATCTTACATAGAACAATTTCTAGGGTTTGTAGATCGATTTAAATAGAACAAAAAAAATCAAACACGGGAAAACCTCAAAGTAGAAACTGAAATTCCTCTTTAAATTGCATTTTCAAATGGAAATTTAATCTATCAAACCATTTATCATTTGGGTATTCTCTCTATTTTTACATATTTTTCATGAATTGAGCCCTAATCCGTAATCTACGAGGATAAATTTTATTTTATTTAAGAATAGGATACCTAATGTGTAATCTATGCAACGAAATACTAGAGAAAAATCAATCAAAATCATGACATCGAACAAGCCTTCTTTATTCTAACTTATTGTTTGTTAAAAGTGCTCGTAGGACTCTTTTGAGTCTTAGTTTCATTATGATTGATTTCAAAATAGAATGGGAATAAAATCTTGTAGATGAAGATTATAAAGGAGGCATTCCTAGGTAGATAATATCAACTTTTCACAACAGGTCCACTAATGACCACAAAAACAATGTATAGGCGGAAATTCAATGTACTTGAAGTCATTACTGTACATTTAATTTTGTAATGTATAGTAAGGTTAAAAAATTAATAGTTTCTTAAATGTTCTTAGTAGCTTTTGCCTCATAGACTAAAACACCAAACTGTAATCTTGCAAATATTATTGTACATTTTTTGTTAGAATATTTACAATTTTCCACCATCCAATGCCTCTCCCTTTTATTTGTGATTATGGAATAGGTTCATACAACATATCTACAATATACTTATATTTATCCATAAGAGTCAATTTCTCCTCAACTTGATCATTATTATTGCACTTATCTTTGGAATGAGAATTATTTAATCATCACTCCAAGTTATCTTAGGGCCAGCTCCTCTTATAAACTTCACTTTTATCTTAGGGAATTCGAGGTTTGTTCTCACCATTCAGTCATCACATACTTTGTGAGCCATGGATATGTTAATTTTGTAACATGGAGCTTGAAGAAGAAGAGCACTTCATTTTTCTTATTCACATTTTTGGATCTTAGATACATTAAAAAAAATAGATGTGTTTCCCTTTTCATTATAGGAAAGGAGATTTTATAGTCATAAAAACTATTCCAAAACACCACAGGATAAGTGTATCCTATTGTTGCACACAGACACACACTTACAAATCCCCAAATCCAGCACAATCTAGAACCCCATGTCTTGCTACCCCATTATTTACTTAGATAAATATCGAAATTCAAAGAAGCACTCAATATTATATCTCTTTTACAATCCAAAGCTCACATTTTGCTAAAAATACAAATTCATTATAGCATATTACTCATTTTTTCTCCACCTCAAATGTTGAAAAATCACTCTTCCTACACTTTCACAAAGAATTCTAGTCTATTTTAATCTTCCATCTTCATATCCCATCTGTCATGCACCCACAGTTTCCCGGGGATCCAACTCAACATGGCACACCCAAGCTTCCTAGCACCTGGGGTCATGAGGCACCGTAATGTTTCGTTTTGATGACTTGACTAAACCGAAATGTACTTCACTCAGACTTAGCCAATTTATACAACCAATAACATGCAACAATTCATACACAAAAAAAACAAGTATGGTTGGGAAGAACTAATGTGCCTAACACCCATACAAGTTTATTATACAAGATGTTATGATACAAAGAGTTTACAATAGAGTTGTAGCTTGTACAAAACCAAATACAGTACCCGGATAAGTCGTCTCACAACTCGCCCTTATCTCTACCTTCACATGAACTCTTACATGATTCCTTGACCTAACTCTCTTGCTACAACCAAACCTTCTCGCTCGACTACAATCGTCGCAACCAAGTCTGCCAACCTTGGTTGCACTCATCCATCTGCTTGGCTACTTGTTCACTTGTGCATTCTTCCTATGCACTTATTCCCTTTGGTTGTGCTGACTTAATACTTTGTCACACTTCGTCTCACCTTAGCTTAAGTTGTAAACTTCGCTCTCCAACTCAAATTGTCATATTCGTTGTTATGTTTGGCTATCTGCTTCCCACTATACATACTCGTCTGTCTGGTCACATGAACAGTCACATATCTTGGAATTTCACCGAGTTGACCCTTCATCTTACACATGTATGGCATCCATTCCACTCATAGGTGTCACACCGTTTTGTGAAGAGTCATGCGAACTTTCCAACTCGTCACAAGGATGCACCCAAGACACAATGTGTTACCAACTTGTCCCATCCATTGAGTCATCTGCGCCCCAACTTCATCTAGTTCAAGTCAGCTTGTCTGTTACTTATGCAATTTGGGTTGACGTTTTCCTTAGGCAAACTGGCCAACCATTGTTCTGTTTCATCTTTCCTATGCAAACTCGTCTTACTGAGCTAACATGTTCCACAAGTGTGGGATGCGAGTCTCCTTGGGTCACACGTCTAGATCATGTGCCCAAGGAACTTCTACCCACTCCCTACATAAGCATGCCATCGTAACTTCATTTCATCTGGGCATGCCTTTAATAGATCATTCCATTCGACAACCCCAACATCCATAGCTTGCCCTTTGTCTAAGGCATTCTGTCGGTTGGGTGCACACCTCCTTAGCTAGAGGTTTCACATTCTCCCCCACCTAAATTTGTTGTTATTCCTCGCAACATCCTCAAAATCTGTCATCTCCAATCTCTTCCCAAACTCATGCTTCCATCCATGACTAAGTCTTTTGGAAAACCCAATTTCTACCTTGAAACCCCCAAATTTCTTGCAAATTGAAAATCCCAAATTTCCACAATCCAACCCAACTGCATTGCACGCAACTCCATGTTAATATTATGGTAGCTTCGGGAGGTATGAACCTCTATTGTGACCTATGACGAGACTAGATTCCTCCAAAAGGAAGCAAAGAATTGAAGGAAACCCTAGACAAGTTGTCGGCTGGACAAATACATTTAAAATGAATTTATTGATACCCAGAAGGAGAAGTCGGCCCCAGTAAGCCTGCCTAGTTCACTATAAATACAGGGCGCTAGTTTCATTATTAATCATCTCAGCAGTTGCAGAGAGAGCCAAATCTGTGCAAGCAGTTGCAGTTTTGGTGCGCAAGTTTCTAGGAGAGCTGGGAAAGTGGTGCACTAGCTTCTGGGTGGGATCATCTGTTCAGCTTAGTTTCTATTTCTTGCTTGGTGCATTAGCCTCTCTTGGCTATTGGATTGCTACCAGGATTCTCTTCTCGGTCAAGGTCAAGGTGCTCAGAGGGTGGCTTCGGCCAGTGGTTGGGTGACGAGGGTATCGTTAATGGTAAAATGAGCACAATCTTCTACATTCTAACAGGTTATGGGCCCACACCCCTTCAGTCAGCCTAAAACGCTGGAAGGAAACATAACTGCTAGAATTTGAGCTTGTTGAGGAACTGCCACTAGGGTTACTAGCAGGAGTAGCTTCCAAAAGCATTGCAGCTAGGGTTACTAGTAGAAGCAGTTGCAGAAACCCTAATTCTCAGATCTAGCACCTTGTGATGGAGCATCTCACTCAAGGAGAAGATATTCAGATGTGCCCTAACTCAACGCATTTCTTGGCTCTCTCAGAAGATAGAAATGATGAAGTTGAAGTTTTGGATCAAGGCATGACCAGTTACCAGTCACCCAAAGACATGTGTGAAACAATCAGTCTCTTACACTACTCAGCACTTACTGGGACAATTGAAGATGATATGTGGATAATCGATAATGGAGCTTCCAGGCACATGATGGGAGATCAAGCCAGACTCTCAAATCTAAATGAGAGAAAGACATCGTACAAAGTGGAGCTTGGAGACAAAATCACTTACCCCATTGAAGGATTTGGACAAGCCTCCGTCAAATTGGAATCAGGTATTCATGTTCACTTAAGAAATGTTTTATATGTACCTGGTTTAGAAAAGAATCTTGTATCAATATCATGTTTAGAAGACAAAAAAAATAGAATAGCTTTCATGGATGGAAAGGTGTTATCATGGCATAAGAATTCCAGCATAGAGGATGCCAGGGTTATTGGAAATCATGAAGGAAATCTGTATAGACTACTAGAATGAAATGAAGAAGCCCTAGTACATGACGAAGTCAACCCTAATGAGCTTTGGCATAGAAGGTACACTCATATCAATTATCAAGCATTACCTTTCCTCAAGAAAATGGTTGAAGGAATACCATAATTGAAATCTACACATGAAGGAATTTGCAAAGGATGTGCCCTTGGGAAGAATATCAAGAAACCATTCCCAAGCAACAACAACAGATCCAAGGAAATCCTAGATCTAATACATTCAGATGTTTGCGGTCCAATGCCAGTCAGATCTTTAGGTGGATCTCTCTACTACATAATCTTCACAGATGACTATTCAAGAAAGACATGGCTGTATTTACTAAAATCAAAAGATGAAGTATTCAACAAGTTCCAAGAATTCAAGGCAGAAATAGAAAACCTTACGAACAAGAAGATCAAGACATTAAGAACGGATAATGGAGGAGAATACACCTCGAAGGAGTTCGTTGCATTCTGCAAATCGGCAGGGATTAGGAGGGAGATGATTGTTCCTCATAATCCTCAACAAAACGGTGTAGTGGAAAGAAAGAACAGATCTATCGAAGAAACAGTAAAAGCCTTATTGAACAATCAAGGTCTATCCATGTTCCTATGGGGAGAAGCAACAATGACAGCAATATATGTACAGAATAGAATCCCTCATCACATATTGAAGGACATGACACAAGAAGAAGCATTCTCAGGTAAGAAACATAACGTAGAAAATCTAAGAATATTTAGATGTCTAGTTTACTCTCATATTCCCAAAGATAAAATGAATAAACTAGAACCCTCAAGAAAGAAAAGGATATTTGTGGGATATAGTGATTCATCCAAATCCTATAGAATATATATTCCAGAACAACACAAGATAGAAGTAAGCAGAGATGTAATGTTCAATGAAAGGATGGCTTTCATAAAATCTATTGAAGAAACTATCGAAGAAGAAGAAATTGAAGAACCAAATGAAGAAAACACAGAAAGCAAAAATAATGAAAAGGATCAACCTGATCATCTTATGGAGCCATGTGAGAACATTGATCCAGATATCATACCAAAGAATAAGAAACGACCAACTTGGCTTGAAGCCACATTACAAGATGTAGAAAAAATCAAGGTTCCAGAAGGAACATCCAGAAAGAGTAAAAGACCGAAAAGATTCTCAAGTTATGTAGCATACATGACAAAGATTCTAGATGAAGAACCTACTACATTCAAAGAAGAAGTTAAAAAGGGACAATGGAAAGAAGCTATGGCGAAAGAACACCAGTCCATTGTGAAAAATGAAGTATGGGAAATTGTACCCAGACCTAAAGAGAAATTAGTGGTAACTTCAAAATGGGTATACAAGATCAAACATGCAGCAGACGGAAGAGTGGATAAATATAAGGCAATATTCGTGGCCAGAGGGTTCTCCCAGAAGGAGGGAGAAGACTCATTCTCTCCAGGTTACACTTTGTTTAGTGTCGGAGGAATGGCCCAGGGTGAGGAATAGTCCAGGCTTAGCAATCACGGACAGTCATTCCTTAGGGCTTATACATTCTCTCCAGGGTGCACTTTAATTAGTATAGGAGGAATGGCCCAGGGTGAGGAATGGTCCAAACATTTCTTAGGGTTTATACATTCTGTCCAGGGTGCACTTTAATTGGTGTAGGAAGAATGGCCCAGGGTGAGAAATGGTCCAGGCTCAGAAATCAGAAATAATCCTTCTTCCTTGTTTGAGAAGATTGGGGCAGATAGCCCATTATTGATACTCTATACTGAGGGCAGACATTCTTTCAGATCTCAAAGACGTGAGTGAAAGATTGGCCCAGATGATTCAGTTTTTATCATAACATTGTTTCTATACAGGTTGCTTGTTATGAAGAATATATGACAATAGATGTAAACTACTGTGTTGGATGTGCTCCACCATTCATGAGGCATATATTCTTTCATAACTCACAGATGTGAGTGAAAGATTGGCCCAGAGACTGCTTGTCTCCAAACAGTAGAGATATACTATTGATGGATTTGTTCCACTATTTGTGACTATATGTCACAGTTTGAGTAGTCACGTACTACCTGATAGACACAGGTGTGTTCTATCAATTGATATTGTACCAGTTGTCATAAGAGATTATCCAGTTGGATAATAATGACGGTGCTCGTGTTGCTACCAGTTGAATGGTCTATTGTTCTCAAGACCATACCTCCCTAGCTAGGAGGGAGTGTTAATATTATGGTAGCTTTGGGAGGTATGAACCTCTATTGTGACCTATGACAAGACTAGAATCCTCCGGAAGGAAGCAAAGAATTGAAGGAAACCCTAGACAAGTTGTCGGCTAAACAAATACATTTAAAATGAATTTATTGATACCCAAAAGGAGAAGTCGGCCCCAATAAGTCTGCCCAATTCACTATAAATACAGGGCGTCAGTTTCATTATTAATCATCTCAGCAGTTGCAAGGAGAGCCAAATCTGCGCAGGCAGTTGCAGTTTTGGTGCGCAAGTTTTTGGGAGAGCTGGGAAAGTGGTGCGCTAGCTTCTAGGTGGGATCATCTATTCAGCTTAGTTTCTATTTCTTGCTTGGTTCATTAGCCTCTCTTGGCTATTGGATTGCTACCAAGATTCTCTTCTTGGTCAAGGTCAAGGTGCTCAGAGGGTGGCTTCGGCCAGTGGTTGGGTGACGAGGGTATCGTCAATGGTAAAACGAGCACAATCTTCTATATTCTAACACTCCACACTCTTTGTTGTCCAAGTCTATGCGGTCACTTCACCCTAATCCAAGTATGAAAGTCACCCAACTCTATTTCACTATCTCATATGGTCAATGTCTTGTTGTTGTCTGATTCTACTTCCGATGTCGCTTCCTACTACAACTGATTGTTGCTTCCTTCTTCAAAAATTTGTCTAAGTGTTGAACTCATGTAACACACTACTGCAATCATACTACAACCACCTCAATCATGTTTTTGCACATTGACATCCCTTATTCCTTGCATTGATTGTGTAGCTAATATAATTGTCTCACCCAACTCATGATAATGTAATTCCTCATGCCCGAATATAGTCTTTTTGTTTGCATCTCCATCACTCTATCCAACCTCAAATATTAAGGAAAATTCTTGCTCCTTTTCCCTGGATACCAAGTCATCTCACCAACCCAATGTACCAATCTAATACTATCAAGATGCCAACTACTATTCACTACCCAACGTGCCAACTGTTGTCTTCATCATCCCAAGGTGAGGTCGCCTCCCTCACAAGCCTGTCTCTCCAAGTCATGTTCATGAAAATCTGTTGTGACACCTCTTCGCAAGGTGCACCAAGGCCACGCTTCATGCATCCCAACAATGTGCCAACTGTCATTTTTCTCAATAAATGGAGTGTACCCAATAGCTCCCACCAAGGCTATTTGCATACATAGTGTCTGACTTGTGCTCCTTGTGAAAGTATCTCAACACCATCTCGAATTCTTTCGATCTGCAACCCAACTCCTCAAGTCGTTATGCACTTAGTTGAAAGTCATATGTCCCTGTGGCTTTCCTACAAAAGTTCACTATTGTTGCAGCGTCACGATCCTCCCTTGTTGTTGTCTGGTTCTACTTCCACTACCATTGCCTATTGCAACTGGCTGTTGTTTCCTTCTTCAAAAATTTGTCTAAGTCTTGAACTCTTGTGATTCACTACTACAATCATACTACAACCACCTCAGTCATGATTCTGCACATTGACATCCCTCATGCCTTGGACTAATTAGGTAGATAATCCAATCGTCATGCCAAACTCATGAGAATGTACTTTGTAACATACCCACTACCTAAATCAAGTTTTTCTGGTCCTCCGTTGGACTCGAGCTCCTAAATAACCATGGAGATCCAACGTAGACTGGCTCTTTCTCTTTTCTTCCCCATTCTCAGGTGATTGCGGGTCATGATCGCGGTTTAGTTTGAACGTAGTGCCTATTTGTATTTCGCGCCCCGACGTTGTAGTAATGTCCAAACATTAGACCCTGCAAATGCCGAACCCCGGTAGGGCTAGCGAGTGACCAATGGGAATGATTCCCTACGGGGTCAGCGAATGGCCAATGAGAAAACGCCCTGTCACGCGGTTAGGTGGCATACAGGTGGCAAGAGGAAAACGCGACACGGTGNCTCGACCGTTCGAGAATTGCGCGTCCAATTCCAGACCCCCCCCTACCGCTAAAGGTAGAACAGTAAGGGGGCTTCGGAATGGAACCTCAGTCGTAGATCTGGACGGGTGGACTCTGGCCGCCCAGATCTTCTCGCCATTTATCCTAAAGCATATTCACGTCCTGGCTTAAGTTGACGTCTCACCTCCACATCTAACGGTCTTTACAGACCCAGAGATTCTCCGAAAGAATCTCTTCTGTCCATCGGGGTTTTGACACTCGTGATGTCCCAACAATTTGGTTCGCCGATCCCCGAATCTCGATACGCTCCTCTGCTGCCTTAGCCTTCCGGGCTAAGTCTTTAATCCACGTGACCTCTCTCTCACAAGACCGCAGCCTTGTCCCCCATTGGGGTTTCGGGGTTTTCAATGCCAAGGTGCAAACGTCCCCAGGACTCGCGATTTCTCGAATCCTGATTCTTCGCTGCACTGACAGCTGGCCTCCACTGTGGTCCTTACCTCAACCCTAATGTGCTGACAGTTGTCCCCCACTGATCGTGGTTTCGCGTTTCGCGTTTCCAAAGTGCACAAATAACTTGTCACCGGGATCTTCGATATCTCGATAAACCAAACTCCGATGGGCTGCCTCCTCGTCGAGACTTTCCCCGATTGCCTGGATCTTTGCCACGTGTCCCCGCAAGCGGACGATCCTGATCCAGTCTCGCACTTTCGCGACTTCTGGTTCTCTGAAAATCTTTCCTTCCAAACCTTCGATATGCCGATGGCTCTCGATCTCGCCACGTGTCCTCACAAATGGGCAGCTCTGATCTCGTTGGGATTTCGAGACTTGTGATGTCCCAACTCCTTCGACCTCAGGAACTCTGATTTCCCAATGCCGAATATCTCGACTCTCTCCGGATCTCTAACACCTGTCCTAAAGGGGAACGGTTTAGGTTAAGCCTCGGGCTTCGCCAAACCCCAACCCAAAAGGCACTTACCTATCCGATCCGACTGCTGACGGGTAATCGGACCAAGATCTAACGGTCTAGAACCATTCTTCCTGTGCACACTCCAGAGACTAAACTTCGAGCATCTTAACCCGATCCAATGGCCGATGGGATCTCTGATGAGATCCAACGGCTCAGATTGTCCCACCTTGTGCATTCTTCCACTACTTCGTGGATGTGGAAAGATCCATGGTCCAAATGTTCTCCTGAGTCTTGGGATCCACGATCCCGATTTCCTCGTTGTTCACGAAGATAGAGGGAAAAAGGGGCAAGGTATGTAACGCCCTAGTTACTTCCGTCAATCTAAGGGTCGTGCATGGCTATGGGTCATCCGACGAGATCTCATTCGTCGATTTGTTACGTATCCCTACACTGCTACCTCAAAACCTTAAGAGGGTCATTCCTCCTCGTACAGGGTTAATAAGACTTGCGCGTTCAAGTCCTTTTTCTGGGTTCTTGGTGAACCTTTCTAAGGTGGAAATATCTGTGAAGAGATCTATACTGGGACATTTCCGGAGGTAGATACGGGTAAACAACTTCCCGAGAATGGGCTGGAAGCCTAACTTAGTTCGACTCATTCCTAATTAAATTCATTTATCAACATAAGCCATGCCTGGTATTTCTATTACAAGCATATATCTAACATTACATATCAAAACATTACACAGACCTTCTTATACTGTAATTGTTCACCATTTCACAATTTATGAGCATATATGTCAACATACGAATTTCAAGATACAATATGAACAAAACAGTTATCAGAAATAACTTCAAAAGTGGGTGCAACTACTGAGAGGGGTGCTCGTTTCCACCCAACCGTAGGCGTAGCGACTCCCAGCGGATTTACCACTAGCCACCCTCGAGCTGAGACCACGGTGCTCTGAGACTGTGTCTCCCTGTCTGCCAGTGACCAGGAGCAAAGGTTGCAATCCCCCCTCTCTGCTATCACTCACTCTGCATAAATGTCAGAGTTCCCCTCGCGTCTACCCCCAAAATCGCTTCCGCCATACGCCTTATCCTCTCGCGAGGTTGCGTGTAGCACGATTACCCTTGCGCTGATCAAGCCTGACGGCTCTACGGATGGGTGGTTCACCATCCCATCCCTCATCAAGCCGTCCACCTACCAGTCTGGGAGACATTAAATTTGGGGCCAGTGAGCCTCTTTTGGTTCTCCAGGCCAGTGGAGTCCAAATACGGTATACTATCCTCGGTGGAAGTTAACGCCACATTTTCAGGTGCCCTCCACTGCCATCGTGGTCTCTTTTTCTGCACAGCCCCTCTCAGCAGTCCTACAACAATTTCAAAATATCATTCACATTCATTGACCTTTTCCTCAAGGTCCATTTACATCACATATTCATACTTATGAGTTTGCCATAGTCCTTGGCCAGTCCAGTTATATTTACAAGCTGGGGGAAACAGGGTGTTACAATTCCCTCCCCCTTAAAAAGGAACATCGTCCTCGATGTTCTTAGCTATTGATATGAATTGCATGTACCGAAGTAAACAAAAGCGGATATGCCTGTCTCATGGCATCCTCCATTTCCCATGTAGCCTCATCTGGGCCAAAATGTTTCCACTGCACCTTGACCTGTGCAATGGTTCTGTTCTAAAGAGGGGTTTCCTTTCTGTCCAGTATGCATTGGGGTTCTGGTAGGAATTCTCACTCCGGTTCCACCTGGATCACAGACCAGTCAATTATATGATTAGCATCATGTACATATTTCTTCAATAATGAAACATGGAAAACATTATGTTCTTTTATTGTGGGAGGAAGTGCTAGCCGATAGGCTACCGGTCCCACTCTATCTAGAACCTCAAAGGGTCCACAATACGGGGGTGCCAACTTGGCACAAGCTCCCATTTTCAAGGAACTCCTTCTGGGCTTAATTCTGAGATATACATGGTCTCCCATCTTGAACTCTCTTGGAGTCCTCTTTAAATCAGCATAACTTTTCTGTCGGCTCTGAGCGGCCTTCAGATTTTGTTTTATCTGAGTCACTTGCTGTTCCATTTCTTTCAACATATTGGGTCCAATAGAAATCCTATTTACAGGATTACTCCAGTTGACTGGAGTATTACACTGTCTACCATAGAGGACCTCGAAGGGACTCATCTTTAAGGTTGCTTGATAGCCGTTGTTGTAGGCGAATTCTACCAATGGCAGGTAGTCTTCCCATTTCCTAGGTTGATGCATCACATGCATCCTTAACATATCTTCTAATATCTGATTTACTCTTTCTGTCTGTCCATCGGTTTGAGGGTGATAGGCGGTACTAAACAACAATTTGGTCTCTAAACCCGTCATCAGTGATTTCCAAAAATTTGAGGTAAATTTTGTGTCTCTGTCAGATATTATCTCTTTCGGCATACCGTGCAGTCTGAATACCTCTTTCATGAATACCTTTGCGATATCTATCGCCTTGCAGGTTGATTTGACGGGGATGAAATGAGCAGACTTGCTCAGTTTATCCACCACTACCATAATGGTGTCATTCTGTTTGGTTGAAGTCGGTAATCCAGTGATAAAATCCATGGAGATGGTTTCCCATTTCCATTCTGGGATGGGTAAAGGGTTTAGTAGTCCTGCTGGGTGTCGATGTTCTTCTTTAACCTGTTGGCATTCTATGCATTGGGCCAAATATTTGGCTATGTCCCTCTTCAAGACAGGCCAATAAAATTGTTTCCGGGTGGCAGAAATCATTTTCTGGTATCCTGGGTGACCAGTGTAGGGTCTTTTATGTAGTTCATCCATGATGAACCTCTTCAAGTCGTCACAATTGGGAATGTACAGTCTATCTCTGTAGGTGAGCAGACCTCCTTCGGTCATCTGGTAGTCTTCATATTTTTCTCCAGCAGGTTCTCGCTGTAGGTACAGGGTCACATTTCGGACGAAGGGATCTGTTTCTTATGCCTTCTTGACTCTGTTCTTGACATCTGTCTCCCAGGTACTCACTGCTACCAGGTGAATCGTTCTCATGCTTCTGCTGAGGGCATCGGCCACCCTATTCTCTTTTCCTTTAATGTGTTTGATTTCAAAATCAAATTTTCTAAGGAGGGCCATCTATCTAGCTTGTCTAGCATTAAGCTTTGGTTGGTCGAACAAATACCGTAATCCACAGTGATCTGTCATAAGCACAAATTTTCTTCCCAAGAGGTAATGCCTCCACATTTTTAAGGCATGCACTATGGCAGCCAGTTCTAGATCATGAGTCACATAGTTGACCTCATGTTCATTCAATTTTTGGGATTCATAGCAGATCACCTTTCCTTCTTACATAAGGACTCCTCCGAGCCCTTCTTTACAGGCATCTGTGCACACAAGGAAGTCAGCTTTTGGGTCGGCGATTTTCAGCACGGGTGCATGGGTTAGTAGATGTTTCAAGGTTTGAAATCTTTCTTCACATTTCTGTGTCCACAGGAATTTTGTCCCCTTCTTCTGGAGGGCAGTGATTGGACAACCAATCTTGGAGAAATCTTTTATAAATCTCCTATAGTATCCCGCCAATCCCATAAAGGATCTGATGTCAGAGACATCCTTTGGGGTACGCCATTCCATGATAGACCTGATCTTGTCAGGATCTACTGCTACCCCTTCCTTGGACAGAACATGTCCCAAGTAGTGTATTTTCTTCTGAAAGAAGTCACACTTGTTGAAGTTAGCATAGATTTGATGCTCTCTTAGCACTTGCAGCACAAGTCTAAGATGTTCTTCATGTTCTTCTCTATTCTTAGAGTAGATTAATATGTCATCAATGAAAACTAGTACAAATTTATCTAAAAATTTACTGAGTACATTGTT
>ML794461.1:408811-441548 GCA_009831015.1 Picea engelmannii | reverse complement strand
AAAACTAGTACAAATTTATCTAAAAATTTACTGAGTACATTGTTCATTAAGCACATGAAAGTGGCAGGGGCATTGGTTAACCCAAATGGCACTACCACAAACTCATAGTGACCATACCGTGTCCGGAAAGCGGTTTTATGGATATATTCACCCTTAATCCGGACTTGATGGTATCCCGACCTCAAGTCAATCTTTGAGAAAATAGACGCACCTCCCAACTGATCGAATAGATCATCGATCCTGGGCAAGGGGTATTTTTTCTTTATGCTTACTTTATTAAGTTGTCTGTAATCTATGCACAGTCTAAGGGTGCCATCCTTCTTTTTCACAAACAGGACCGGTGCTCCCCATGGGGACACGCTGGGCCGAATGTAACCCTTGTCCATCATTTCTTTCAATTGCAATTTGAGTTTAACTAACTCAGGTGTGCTCATTCGGTAGGGAGTTCTAGACACCGTTATTTCTCCTGGTGTGAGTTCTATTGAGAAGTCAATGTCTCTTCTCGGAGGTAAACCCGGTACCTCTTCTGGAAACACATCTCTGTATTTTCTTAGGATAGGGTGGTAATCAGGGCTAGGTTTAGCGCTTTCGATTGTTGTTAGCACCTGTATTGCATATACTCCGATATGTCGATGGCTCTCGATCTCGCCACGTGTCCTCACAAACGGGCGGCTCTGATCTCGTCGGGATTTCGAGACTTGTAATGTCCCAACTCCTTCGACCTCAGGAACTCCGATTTTCCGATGCCGAATATCCCGACTCTCTCCAGATATCGAAGACCTGTCCTAAAGGGGAACGGTTCGAGTTAAGCCTCGGGCTTCGCCAAACGCCAACCCAAAAGGCACTTACCTGTCCGATCCGATGACTGACGGGTAATCGGGCCAAGATCTAACGGTCTAGATCCGTTCTTGATGCGCACACTCCAGAGACTAAACTTCGAGCATCTTAACCCGATCCAATGGCCGACGGGATCTCTGATGAGATCCAACGGCTCAGATTGTCCCACCTTGTGTATTCTTCCACTACTTCGTGGATGTGGAAAGATCCATGGTCCAAATGTTCTCCTGAGTCTTAGGATCCACGATCCCGATTTCCTCATTGTTCACAAAGATAGAGGGAAAAAGGGGCAAGGTATGTAACGCCCTAGTTACTTCCGTCAATCTAACGGTCGTGCATGGCTATGGGTCATCCGACGAGATCTCAGTCGTCGATTTGTTACGTATCCCTACACCGCTACCTCGGAACCTTAAGAGGGTCATTCCTCCTCGTACAGGGTTAATAAGACTTGCGCGTTCAAGTCCTTTTTCTGGGTTCTTGGTGAACCTTTCTAAGGTGGAAATCTCTGTGAAGAGATCTATACTGGGACATTTCCGGAGGTAGATACGGGTAAACAACTTCCCGAGAATGGGCTAGAAGCCTAACTTAGTTCGACTCATGCCTAATTAAATTAATTTATCAACATAAGCCATGCGTGGTCTTTCTGTTACAAGCATATATCTAACATTACATATCAAAACATTACATAGACCTTCTTATACTGTAATTGTTCACCATTTCACAATTTATGAGCATATATGTCAGCATACGAATTTCAAGATACAATATGAACAAAACACTTATCAGAAATAACTTCAGAAGTGGGTGCAACTACTGAGAGGGGTGCTCGTTTCCACCCAACCGTAGGCGTAGCGACTCCCAGCGGATTTACCACTAGCCACCCCCGAGCTGAGACCATGGTGCTCTGAGACTGCGTCTCCCTGTCTGCCAGTGACCTCCTTCTGCTACACCATGTCGCAATCTCTGTCTACACTTCCGCCAACTCTCTCAATCAACTTCATTTCAAATATCCTTGGAATTCATCCAAGCCTCCTCTTCATCATCATGGACATAATTGGCATTTTTGCTTCATCCAGGAACACCAAGCAACTCTAGTGTGGAACTGGAAATTCCTTGGAAAACCTGAGAAAATATTTCCCCAAGACCAATGAACGATCATCCAATGGAGCCATTGTAAAATACCAGTTTCCAAACCAACTTCCAACTCTCAAGGGTTCAAAGCAAACCAACCCAACCATCGGTTCCATTGTTGAGTTGACCACCTTGTATGTGGTTGTGTTTTTCTCACGCTTACAATGGAGCTACTTCCTAGTCTTCTCACTCACAAAACTATGGATTGTGTTGATGTCCACCAAAGAAACAATCTTCACCCCACTCACCATCACATCCACAAAGAAAAGTCCTTCCCATTCACCTTACAAACGTTCTTCGTGACCTCTATCCATGAAATTTCCTAGACATGCTGCCAAAGCGTCCACCCCTTCCAATATCTTCTTTGAAGGTTTGGGAGTTTGGAATACTTCCACCACAGAGGCAATATGATTTTTTTCCTACAACACTTTGTTTTCTTCCAGTCATTCCAACTGTTCCTTCATTGGACAACCTGCTACGAAGTGGTTTTCATCACAAGGAAAAAATATAACAAGCTTACCTCTATGACTAAGTAGTTTCCTTGTCCTGACATCTCCTTTTCCTTGCATGTCCCTCCTTGGTAAGTGACCCCAACCTTGGCATCTTTGTAGGCTCAGTTCCATTTACAAAGGCCTTCATCTCATCATTATAGGATTTCCATCATTCCTTGATTTCACGCATCCTCTTCAAGCCTTCCCAACGTTATGTCAAATTTAGAGTCACAATTGTTAATGTTTATGCTATTATTATAGTTCTTTGCATTTCATTAGATAAGAGCATAATAAGAACAAGATCACTGAGAAATACACATTCACAAGAGACACAACATTTATCCTGGGAAACCCTCTAGGGGAAGAAAACCTAGCAAAAACTTCCTTATCATAAATAGCTTATACAATGTTCAAGAGATAACTCAAACCAATACAGAAAGTCCTCCCCAAGAGATGCGCCACTCTTCTTCTCCTCTCTCTCTGGTAATTGCAGCTTGCCTCATAAGAGAAATGAGAAAGTGAGTTGTGTGTTTGAAGTGAGGCGCTAGCCTCTTATTTATACAAGACTAGCACGTGTGAAAGGTCACAACTGGCAGGGACAACCTCTCACTCTGGGTGGGTAAACCCACCTTTAATTAATTCTGGGTCTTCCATAATAACTGTTGGGGCCGACTTCTTATTCTGCCCTTTATAATTGTCCGATGACCAATCTGCAAAAGGGGATTTGGTCCTTATACAATTACCGACATGATTAATCCACATTGGGGATTAATCCAATAACAATAATAATGACATGATTATTCCTCAATGGGGATTTAATCCAATAATAAAATAATAATAAGAATGCTCTTCACAGTTACATTATTTCAACAACAATTTCCATTCTTCCCTGCCACATCTCTTCATGTGTGGCTTCCATGTCTTGAGTCGAATCGTGCCTTGGGGTGCATTCATGTGATACCGCTATTCCCATATGTACCCAAGGTTGACCTATTCCATCGGTATGTTTGGCCAATCCACTTGCCAAGTCTTGTGGTCAGTTCACAACACAATCATTCATCTAAGGGCCTATCACGCCCAAGACTTGTTGACTTACCTACAATTTGACCCAAAGATACCATAGAAACGACTAGCCTGCTCTTTCTGGAGCTCACCTTGGTTGCATGTTGTGCCAAGGCCTCCGAACTATGCTCATCCAAACTCATTGTGCCAAGTCTATGGTTGTTCGTCACTCTCCTATCCATGAAGCACCCAACCTACCATTTAATTGAGCCAACAACCCAATTTTGCTTGAACTACTACTCTCATACCATCTGTCACGTTCCTACAGTCTACCCAGAAGCCAACTCGAATTGGCGCACCCAACTCACCCAGCTTCTAGGGTCATGTGACACCGTGACGTTTCGTTTCAGTGGATTGACCAAACCAAAATTTACTTCGCCAGGATGACACCTCACTCAAGGCGCACCCATATTATTCCTTGAGCCAAACAACACTTGCATTCTTTACACTTAAAAAATTGCACAGTTCTATAGATAACCAATTTATGCAACCATTCATACACAAAAAACACAAGTATGGTTGGGTGGCACTAACATGCCTAACACCCATACAAGTTTATTATACAAGATTTTATGATACAAAGAGTTTACAATAGACCCACAACTCGTACAAAACCAAATACAGTACCCAACTAAGTTGTCTCATGACTCTCCCTTGCCTTTTCCTTTGCACAACCTCTTGCATGACTCCTTGAATGAACTATCTTGTTGCAACCAAACCTTCTCACCCAACTGTAGTCATCGCAACCAAGTCTACCAACCTTGGTCATGCTCGTCTATTCGCTTGGATATTTGTTCACTCGTGCATTCTTCCCGTGCACTTGTTCTCTTTGGCTGCAGTCACTTCATACTTCGTTGCACTTTGTCTCACCTCAACCTGAGTTTTAGACTTTGCTATCCAACTCAAGGTATCATCTTCAATGTTGTGATTGGCTATCTGCTTCCCACTATATATACCCATCCGTCAAGTCACATGAACTATCACATCTCTTGGAATTCCACCAAGAGGACCCTTCATCTTCTACATGGATGCATATGTTCCACTCATGCACATCACATCATTTGGTGAAGAGTCATGTTGACTTGCCAACTCATAGCAAGGATGCATCCAAGGCCATAATATGTCACCAATTTGTCCCGTCCGTTGAGTAATCCGCACCCCAACTTCTTCTAAGTCAAGTCAGCATGTTTGTGACTTGTGCGATCTGAGCTGACGTTTTCCTTAAGAAAACTTGATCAGTCATTGTTTTGTTTTTGTCTTTCTTGTGCAAACTCATTTCATCGAGCTAATGTATTTCACAAGTGTGGGATGCCAGGTTCCTTGGGTCGCATGTCTAGAATCTAGATCGTGTGCCTGAGGCACTCCTACGCACTCCCTACATAAAC
Source organism: Picea engelmannii (assembly GCA_009831015.1). Classification (NCBI taxonomy): domain Eukaryota; kingdom Viridiplantae; phylum Streptophyta; class Pinopsida; order Pinales; family Pinaceae; genus Picea; species Picea engelmannii. Next base: position 436,642 of record ML794461.1, on the reverse strand, counting down.
ATGCCACCAAAAATTCATTTCGTTCAGGTGCGCCTTTCACCAATCGTTCGTTCTATTTGGCAACCCCAACTTCCATAACTTGCCTCCTGTCTAAGGCATTCTACTAGTTGGATGTGTGCCTCCTAAGCCAGGGTTTTTACACCATTCTCCCTCATCTTTCTCCAACTTATTGTGCAACAAGATGTGCCCCATTAACCAATATTGTTTATTGCTATATACTAATATAAATTAAATTTATCATTCTTGATTACAAACCCAAAATTACTTTATAAATAACCCACTAAATACTATACAAACATCGTGCATTAATACATTAAACAATACGATCATAATGCATTAATGCATTTGGATTTGATTAATGCGATAATAACATTATCTAATTTTAAGAATATAACCTATATTTATAAGTGGCGATTAAAAATTTAGTATCACAAAAAGTTTGAAGATGTAAGTTGCATGATAATCATCCTGCCCTAGCTCTGAGGTGATTGAACAAGTGTGAGTCATGATCGTCCCTGTACACGTCAGATAAAATAAATAAACCCGACACACCGTACTTTTCACAAAACATGTATGTCCATTGTACACGTTAGATGAAATAAATATACCTAACACACCCCGTCCACATCACATACCATGTGGTCGAACTTCGATGCGTACAAGAGGTTTTGAAAAGGATGAAGAGTGGTTTGACAAACATTGGAGGGTGGATTTGAGAGAGGAAGGGGTTTCAAGTTCAATACTTGACCACCACAGCTCCAATGGAGGGAGCTAATAAAACTATTCTAGATCCGCATAAAAAATAATGTGTAGAGAATAACAACGCAACCATGGCCAATGAAGCCTAGTTCAACACCAAAACATAGTGGAAAGAAAGGATATTAATGAAGAGAAAAATGTAAATGTTAGGGCAATGCAACCGACAGATACCAAGATCGATGATTGAATTTATCGATAATGATGCTCCAATTTATTCATATATTAGAAAATAAGAAATGATGCTCTAATTTATTCATTGATCTGATCACATTATGTGCTAACGTAATCCTCATCCTCTTAGCAATTTCATAATTTCTTAGCTAGAAATTTAGAATAGCTTTTGTAATTTTAACACCAAATTTTTAAATCTAGAAAACAAATTGATATCATAAATGTTATAAACTATAACACAAGATAAAATGAATAGGGTTGGGGAGCTAGGGTTTAACAGTCGTGGCCACAACAAAGAGAAACATGAGCACCAAAGGGGGGGGGTAAGGGGACCCCCTCATACAAACAGGTAGTGGTGGACAGAGGGAAAGGGCCAAGAGGCGTAGTTTTCAAGACATCAGCGACAGGAACCTCGGGATCAGACCCAGGGAAGCGTCAAGAAAGAAGCTAGGACAAAAATGAGACCACGGGGGAAGACGCTAAGGAGACTCAGAATGAGACGCAAGAGACCGTGAAGGCCAACGGGATAGAAGGGCACAACCCATGCAAGCCCAAAACAATAATGATACCCAAGGTAATACTGGAGGACCCACAAATGCAACTCTACAGGGACCAGATGAAGACGCATGTGCTCATATGCAAGTTCATGGCGTTATGGCCCACAGAAAGAACTCTGCACAACTGGATCAGATATTACTAGAAGCCAAATGGAGAAGTGGAGCTCCACCTCGGCTCAAAGGGTTTCTTCATAGCAGTCTTCATGAACCTGGAGGACAAGGATAGAGTCTTCAAGGGAGGTCCATACTTCCATGCCTCAACTAGACTATACATGCAACCCTAAAAAGAAAATTTCTCCCCAGAAAAAGAAATGTTAAAAAATGTACCGGTCTGGCTGAGATTTTATTCCTTACCCTTAGACTACTGGTTTCCCTCCACCTTTGAAGCAATAGGAAACAAACCAGGGAAGTATGTGAAGACCTCAGAAGCCACCCTAAAAGGAAGATACACAGCATACGCAAGAATATACATAGAGATGGACATTTCTAGAGCACTCCCATAAGCCATAAGTATGGAATTCATGGATGAGGAATGGATCCAAAACATAGATTACGAACAGATCCCCTTTAGATGTAGAAGATGCCATGAACATGGCCACTTGATCAGGCCCTCTTAATAAAAAGTAGGAAGCGACAAACCCCAAAACACAACAGAATGAGGAAGGGTTTATAACACCGAACCCCAGGAACAGAGAAAATAAAAAGAAAAATAAAACCTCAGCAGGAAATAACCAGGAGACCCGGAATAAAATGGAAGGAAGGGACTAAACCAACAAAGGGATAGAAGATGAAAGTGACTCGGCAAAATTTCAAGAGGTTAGAGACCAAGCAAAAAAAGAGCCTACCGACCGGCCAAGCAACATGACGACATAGGGGAGTTGCACAACCCCGATGGATGGAGAAACAAAATATGACAACACCGCCATGTAAGATGCAGAGGGATATGTAGAGATGACCTTGAGTGAAGTAGGCACAGAAGACCCTGATCTCAGGGACTTGGTGGAAGGGAAGGGATAGACCTTCCAAACATATTGGAACAATGGAAAAGGCAAGGAGTCGACAACGTACCAACAAAGCAACTTGAACGCATCTAGTACCTGTTTCTACTACAAGAGGAAGCCAAAGCCAGAGGACAAAAACACACACATGGGGAGATAGGACACCTAGGAGTCAAAGCCGGGGAGGGACAACCACAACTATCACCCAAGAAGACGAGGAGGAAAAAAGGTAGGAAATCAAACAGCATAGCCCTACAAGAGCTGGGAGCGCTACTGATAAATTCGGGTAAGATCAATAAACTCTTTCCCCACTCCCCCTCACATGTTTAAATGAAGGTCATAACTTGGAATATAAGAGGCCTAAACAACCCAAGAAAACAAACAATATTTAGGAATAAACTAAAGCATGGACAACCAGATCTCTGTTTCATTCAAGAGACGAAATGCACTACAGAAAAAATGGAGGCAATCAGTAAACAACACTGCTGCAAATACAAGATGGTAGCCATCGAAGACCACCAGAGGTTAGGCGACATTATCACTTTGTGGAACCCACAAATTCTAAATCTAATAGTAGCCGAATCATCTAGGTACACCCTAACGGTACGTATGCAAATCATTGGAAACACAGAGGAGATTCTCTACACTAATGTGTATGGGCCCCAAGGGCCAGAGGAAAAGAGAGAAATGATCCGAGAACTAGAAGATATAAAATCTCGATCCACCAACCTCCACTGGATCCTAGCAGGGGACTTCAACATCATAACCTCACTTGAGGAAAAGAAAGGAGGTACAAGAAGATTGGATAGGGATGCAGAGGAGTTTTCAAAGCTCATCGACAGAGCGGAGCTGGTAGATATCAAAACTAAGAATGGTCAGTTCACCTGGAACAATAAACGGATGAACCAGTTTTAGGTAGCTACAAGAATCGACAGATTTCTTATATCAGAGTCAATCATTATGCAGGGGCTAACCTTAGATTGCAACATCCTTCCCTGGGGTGGATCTGATCACTGGCCAGTGCAACTGGAAGTAGGCTTCCAAACAATGCCAAAGAATAGACGCTTCAGATTCGAGAAATTCTGGATTGATCACCTGACTTTCAAGGAAAGAATCAAATAGTGGTGGCAGGAGGAGCAACCGGAGAAAGGGACAAGGATGTTCAAACTTCATAAGAAACTTAAGTACATCAAAAAAAATCTCAAAGAGTGGAACAAGGATACCTTCGGGAATATAAACAAAGAGAAAAACAACATAGAAGAAAAAATGAAAAAACTCCAAGAAACCTGCATGCGGGAAGGTTATACTGAGGACCGGAAAAAGGAAGAGATCCAAATGACCCAAGATTGGGAAGCGCAATGCCAATAGGAAGAAACACTCTGGTGTCAAAAGTCCTGCATCTGATGGCTAAAGGAGGGAGAGAGGAACACCAAGTTTTTCCACAGAAAAACCATGGCCAGAAGAGCCCACAACAAAATCCTGAAGATCAAGGAACAAGATGGAATCGAGGGTGAGTCACATCAGGAGATTGAAACCGCTCTGGTCAAACACTTCCACAGGATAGCCCAAGAACCTCACCAAGACAAATCAGAGGCCATTCAAAGGATAACCCAACATATTCCATGCCTAGTCATAGAGGAAGAAAACATCTCCCTAAACAAACCTATTACCACAGAAGAAATTAACCAGGCTCTCCAGGAAATGCCTAGTGGGAAAGCACTAGGTCCAGATGGCTTCACAGTGGAGTTATTCAAAGCCTATTGGGAAATCGTCAAACATGATGTTTACAAGGTAGTAGAAGACTCTAGAAGGTCCACCTCCATCCTTAAAGCACTAAACGCCACAATGATCACACTAATACCCAAAGAAAATGAAGCCAAAACCCCTGATCGATACATACCTATAGCGCTATGCAATGTGGTTTACAAGATAATATCCAAAGTCATAGCAAATAGACTGAAAACCCTCCTACCTTCATTAATCTTGCAAGAACAGGAAGGATTTGTGGAAGGAAGACAAATAATGGAAAACATCATCCAGGCCCATGAGATCATTCACACCTTGAAGCTTCAGAAGAGGGGGGGAATGATAATACAATTGGACTTAGAAAAAGCTTATGATAAACATAGCTAGCACTATATGGTCAAGACTTTGGAAGCCTTTGGTTTCACCCAGCAATGGATCAGCTAGATTGTCAGTCTCATATCCACAACAAGCTACTCGCTACTAATCAATGGAGCCCCAGCCAAACCTTTCTGTCCCACGAGAGGTATCAGACAAGGAGACCCGTTGTCCCCCTTCCTGTTCATTTTGATGATGGAAGGCCTTAGCCAGAGCATAAAGAGCGCAACCGCAACTGGGGAAATAACGGGGCTCAAACCCTTCGAAAACTTCCCTACTTCAACACACCAACAGTTTGTGGATGATACCTTACTCCACGACATACCCACGGTTAAGGAATCCAAAGCCTACAAATGAATCCTAGAATATTTTGGGGAAGCCTCGGGCACTGAGATCAACCACTCTAAGTCAATGATCTTTTTCTTCAATACCAATCGAGCTATCCAAAGGAATTTGACCAACATTCTAGGCTTTGAACAAAAAACACTCCCAACCAAGTATTTGGGGGTTCCTTTGACACACAAAGTGTACAAAATGTCAACTTAGGAAGGAGTAATAAACGGATTACAGGAGTGGGTAAAAAATTGGACGTATAGATCCCTCAATCTAGCAGGCAGGTTGATCCTAACCAAGTCTGTTTTACAAGCAATCCCAACCTTTATGATGTCCGTCTTCCCCACTCCACAGGGGATCCTATAGAAAATAAGAGCCATCCAGAGGGACTTCCTGTGGCAAGGCACGAAAACAAAGAAAAATTGGGCCCTGGTGGCTTGGGAGAAAGTTTGCAGGCCAAAAATAAAATGAGGCCTAGGGCTACAAGACCCACAAATGACCAATAACGCATATGGGGTGAAACTCTGGTGGCGTTGGGTCAAAGAAAATACTACACTTTGGGTAAACCTATGGAAGGCAAAGTATGCCCCAGACATTTGCAATTAGGACAAAATTCGCTTCGTAGGAACCAGAGAAGGGTCAGCCATATGGAACCTAGCCTGGTGCAACAAATCCTGGATTCAGACACATAGCTTCTGAGAAATCAGGAATGGCAGAACAACCAGATTATGGGAGGCCACATGGCAACAGGAACTGAGGATGGAGAACCCAGATTGAGGGATACTCCAACATGAGCTAATCATGCAAGGTAAAATCAACGCCTACCAATACTGGAAACAGAAAATGGATCGCAACAAATGGAGAATCTGGGACAAGATTATTCCACAGAACAACGATACACCCGCAACAACAATAAAAGAGGTGGAGAAGGAACTGGGAAGACGAAAAATAAAAGTCACTGAAGGAGAGGACCAGTTGAGGTGGGGAAAAAAGGACGGAGGGGAATTCAACATGAAAGAATTATGAAACTATATGGCGAACCTAGACCAAGAAGACCCAACGCAACACTGGGATAAGCTTTGGAACAACCCCCAATGGCCAAAGATAAAAATTTTCCAATGGCTAATACTACACAACCGCATTCTAACTTGGGATAACCTAAGGAAAAGGGGATTCACAGGTACATCAAGATGTCATCTTTGTCAATCCCAGGAAGAAACAACAAACCACCTCTTCGACGAATGTGCCTACACTACATAACTTTGGGACTGGGATGCAAGTATCTTCCACCAATCCAACAGGATCCAAGGTAACATTGCCGCAACCATCAACCTCTGAAAAGAGAACTACATTGAACAAGAAGAGGTGAACCTCTGTTGGATCCTCACCCCAGGAATGATCATATGGTCAATATGGAAGGAAAGGAACCGACGCATCTTCAGAAACCAAAGATGGCCCGAAGGGAAGATCAAGGAAACAATAATCTCCATGATACGAGAGACGGTACAGAGCCACAACTACCAGGTAGGTAGAGTGCAACCCACTGATCAGGATTCTCGAGTCCTAGAGATCTTCCACCTGAACAATGGACGCAACCCCAATCAGTGCAGAGGGTCACTGCAACTCCAAGTAGGTGAGCGCAACTGGAAATCGGCACCTTCAGGCTGCCTTAAGTTGAATTTCGACGGGGTGAAGAAAGGCAACCCAGGGAGAATAGGTTTGGGAGGAGTAATCAAGGACAGTAAAGGAAACATCATCTGGATGTATGTTGGAAGTCTGGGCAACTCAACCAACAACTCTGCGGAATTCAGAACCCTAGAGACTGGCCTGGAGATTCTAAGTCGGGAGGGGATGACAAACACCATAGTGGAAGGAGATTCCACACTGGTTATCAACATAGTAAGAAAACTCCAAAATGGTACCAGAATGGGAAAAATCCAGAGGCACTGACGATTGGCCCACCTACTGCAAAAAATCCAAGAGCACTTGTGGACAGCGATCACTGTGGAGTTGCACTGGGTTCGGAGGTTAGCAAATGGACTGGCGGACAGAATAGAGAATGAGGGGGTCAATAACGAAGGTCCAGAAATGGACACAATTTGGAGCAACATCCCACAAGGTCAATTCTGAGTAGATTGCACCCAACTTGTAGCAAAATACTGGGACAATAGTAGTAGTATGAAATATTACGACAAGAATGGAGGTGCAACAGGCACTGAAGGGCACATAGGCTCCAAGAAGAATCCGATTGCCCACCAATCAAACAAGGCTACAAATGCAAACACACATCACACATCAGGCGAAAGCAAGACACCATGGTCCTGTCAATAGAAATAAGTACAGAGGCTACCTGTGGGAAAGCATAATAGATAACCCACAAGCGGTGAAGGACGGAGGAAAAAAGGGTTCACCAAGGCCAAGTCGGCACACCTCACCCAAACATTGTTATGGGACGAGGAAATGAATGGCGTACAACGTGTAGGGAAAAGCATTGGCGCAAGGATTACGGCAAGGTCATCAAGTGCACACACTCTAGAATAGAGGATACTGACCAAAAGGACCACCTTGATGAACAAGCCATGATTGCAAGGACGGGACCACAGCTGGGTTGGCTCCATAAAAGAAGGTATAACAGAAAGAACCACAGATCGGAGCAAAGAAATTATAGGGGCCACCTTACATACCAGAAAGAGGTGAAGCAGAACAGGGGAAGAACCCAACGTAAAAACTACCACTTGCAAGCGAAGATGGTACGCATGAAGAAAAGCAACAGTAAGAGAGGCCCCCAGGGGACTGAACCTCTGCAGAGCACCCGGAGGATGACAAGAATTGAATAGGTGGCTAGGGAAGCAAAGAGTACCTTCCTCAAGCAGGTAGACATAAAGGGGAAGACGATCATCAAAAGATGGGAGAGCGAAATCAACAATGCTCGCAGGGGAAAAGCCTGTACAAAACTAACTCAGGAAGCGGGGGCGATAAGGGACCCCGAAGCCACAAAGCCCAGGACAAATCTCTACCATAGGACGGTGGAGGAAGTTTGGAGAACAAAAATGCTGATAGGTAAAATGTGTGCAGACCGGAGGGAGACCAACAAGATAGAAACCAAAGAACAGAAGAAGGTGCTTATAGGTATTCTTAACCACCTCAGCAACCTGGAGGTGGGGGAAAAAATACTTGCGGAGGATCAGAGAAGCCATTAAGAAAAACTGGAGCAGATGGCAGGGAAATTCTAGCTCTATTTACGCTATGTCCACCATATAGACATTACTCCAGCCGACATAAATGGAACCTCGACGTGCATCAGAAAGATACGCCTGGTGGAGCAGAGGGAGGAGAATGACACAAGGCAGGAAGGAGATGAAGAGCACCCCATCAACCTGGACTAGCACAGGATCATGAGCCCTGGTCAAGTCTCTCAGTGTAGGAGCTAATCCCACTATGCTTATGCTTTCTCTATTTTCGTTATGCTAGCGTTTTTCAAACTGGATTACAGAGGTTTGGGTCAGTTTCCCATGGTGGCGACCTAGGCCTACCCAGCTATATTAGACATTGCATCCCTGGGACCCCAAATCTAGTTTCCGTTTTGGCAGATCTTGGGAGTCCCTGCATCTTTTTTGTACTATAATTTTCTACAGTGATATAGATTCTCACACTAATTTACAAAAAAAAAAAAACTACAACACAAGATAGAAGATATTGATAAGGAACTGCAAGTTACCTTAGGAATATTTCTCCATAGTAGTGATGCTCACTCAGCCCTTTGCGCACCATTAGTCGAGAAAAACCTAGAAATAAATTAATGAATTACTTACATATTGCAATAGCTCTTAATTTAAAGAAATCAAATCAGAATAACACCACAAATAAACACAAGGAAGGAGGTATTAGGAAGGAGCTAGTAGAACATTATTCCTCCCTTTGCACTCAGCTCTATACAATTTCTATATAGCCAAATAAAAGATGAAAACAAGAAATAACCAAGCAAACCAAACACCATAAAACTGAAAAGTCTAAAATAATTAAGGTTACTAAAATGAAAACCAAAGAATTGGATATTCCTCCATTTGCACTTAGCTCTACGCAATTTCTATATAGCCAAAGAAAACCCGGAAACAAGAAATAAATAAGCAAACCAAACACCATTAACCCAAAAAGTCTAAAATAATTAAGGTTACTAAAATGAAAACTAGAGAATTAGATATGTCAATTGCTACCGATATAAAGAAATAAAATCTCCCTCACCTCATCCATCCATCCAGAAGAGGAATGGAGATTGTGTTGGCCGATTTGCTTCAGCTATCGAATGACCTAGAAATACCTCTGCTTTAGGAATTTTCCCTCTTCATTATTCTTTGGGAACTTTTCCCTCTCTGCTATGCGCTCTCTTGTTCTCGGACGTTAATTTCACACAGACACCACACATAAACGCAATAATAACAATGACAAACATACATACCCACACATAGGAGAATCAATCATAATCTCGACATTGAATGAGCCTTATTTATTCTAACTGAAGTTCGAGTATCGATTTATCTCAAAGAAAGAGAGAATAAACTCTTCCATATACAAAAAGAGGCGTTCATAGGAAGAGGAGTAATCTCAACTTTTCACAAAGTTCATTGATGATCACATAAACAACGAAGGGGAGAAATTCAATGTCCTAGAAGTTGTTACAGGTTTAGATTTAACATTGTGTTGTACATTTTCTTTTGTAAGTATGGTAAAAATGATAGTTGCTAAAATGTTTTTGACACTGTGTTATATATTTTCTTTTGTAAGTATGCTAAAAATAATAGTTGTTCAAGTGTTTTTGATAGATTTTTCTTTCCTATAATGAAAAATTGATAACTTTTGCCTTCATGCAATAGAAAATAATGTTATAAAAAATTTCCAAATAAAATGGAAAAAAAAATTATAAAAATATAAATATAAAATACTTAAAATTTAATTAATAATAATTTTAAAATTACTATTAAATTGATGTAACCTCTTGTTTGTAGGACAAATAATCCTTTATCCAACAATTTAACTACCAATTTTACCAAGATATACATCTTCTAAATCTTCTACCCTATTGATTTGAAACCACATCTGAAACTAATTCTACATTACAAATTTACCCCAAACAATTATTTGTGCCAAATATATTATGTCATTGATGATATTATTTTTAGTTACTTAAATATATTCATGATCAAAGTTTTGCGCGATTAAAAATGTGATGTGTGGAATGCTCGTACGACCAAATATATTATGTTTAATGATGATATATTATGTTTGATGATATTATTTTTAGGTTCTTAAGTATATACATGATCAAATTTTTGGGTGATTTGTTATTTTTTTACACATTATAGGGTGGTCTTAATTTTATTACCATAAGTTTATTATTAATTTTTAATATAAATTAATTTTATAATAATAATTATTTAATATTATTATTTCATGAAGTTTAATTGGAATTTATGGTTGTATTTTGAAGTAGTAGTGGAATATATGGTTGCATTCAGAAATATTGTATTAAATTATATGGTGATCCTTGCATATATAAGTGGATCAAAACCCACCTCATCATTTATATCTTTCAATTTTAAAAACCTTGTAAGTTAGTTCATTTGGATAAAAAAATTAAACAATATATTTTTATATTTTGAAATATATTTAGTATATTTTATTATTGATAGTTTTAATTAATAATTATCTTAAAATAGATTCATTTTAATTTCATGTATATTAAATAATTATATGAATGATTTAACAAGTGGATAAAAAATACACATATTATGAATAAGAATTGAAATTAAGTAGAATAAATTGTCTCCTATTGATATGTTGAATTTGTCTACTCACTAACTTTCATTAATAATAATCCAAATTTTGATGTGGTATGTACATTTAGTAATTTATTATGGATTTAGTTTTATTATCTTTTTACTATCATTTTTAATATAAATTAATTTTATTATAATAACTATTTAAATATTACTTAATTTATATTTTTAATATAAATTAATTTTATTATAATAACTATTTAAATATTACTTAATTTTATTAGAATAATTATTTAAATATTACTCAATTTCATAATATTTTTTATTTTTTTTTCTCAAATTACATACATAATTATATGAGTTAATAAGTAGAAAAAAGACATACATGTTATGTGGAAATTTATGAGTTAATAAGTAGGAAAAAAACATACATGTTATATGTGGAAATTGAAACTAGATCTTCTCCCCTTACTATTAAATTAAAGCAAAACCCAAATTAACATTTTGTCATTCCATTAAATAATAAATTGAGGTAATTAATTTTTTTTTATAATTTATTGATTTTTATAAATTATAAAATGAATTTAATTTTATTATTAATTTTTAATATAAATTAATTTTATTATAATAATTATTTATATATTAAATTAAAGCAAAACCCAAATTAACATTTTGTCATTCCATTAAATAATAAATTGAGGTAATTAATTTTTTTTTATAATTTATTGATTTTTATAAATTATAAAATGAATTTAATTTTATTATTAATTTTTAATATAAATTAATTTTATTATAATAATTATTTATATATTAATGAGAGTTATATTATTATTATTATTATTATTATTATTATTTTAAATATTAATAAAATATATTTTAATGTTCTATATATCCTATTCGTTGTTTATCTTTATAAACAAGTGTTGCATGATAGCATAGTCCTTGCCAGGCTGGACACGGAGTAAACGTGTGGGTAGTAAGTTGCAGTACACGTGGTACCTAAATTAGTTTTATTTGAAATTTATCAAAAAATATTAATGTTTGGTACATAACCAATGCAACCCAACAATTACGGAGTGGCGTGTAGGCGAAGTCGTGGGTTCATTTTATTTAACAATTATGTCATATACAGTTTGCAGCGAACAATTCTGTCATATACATGAGACTAAGTAATTTATACAATATTATAACATTGTATGAAGATTTTGATGTCGAGGGTGTTCGATGATATACTTTTTGCACCAAACAGTTCCGTGATATACATTTAAAAATTCTGTCATATACATGAGACAATAATTTATAGAATATTATAACATTGTATGAACTGAGCTACCCTGAGGGGAAACCAACTCAGCCAACCAAACCGCTTCACAACTGAAGTGTAGACTGTTACTAACGCAAAAAGAGTTCAAAACTGTGGCCCGTAAGGGTGGCCGTTACAACTGTGGAAAGTGTAGACAACATAACTATAGTAACCATGGACAAATGCATGAAAAAAAAATAGTAGTAACGTCTGTTACCTAGGTTCCTAGAGAAGTGTTTGGTGCATAATTGACATGGGTTTTTGGGTTGTCGGGGTGCTGGACTAAAAATTGGACTTATGTTGTTCCGTGGTCTACAAATAGCATGGACACTTCTGCGATATACAAATTGACAAGCGGTCCTACGGATTATTTGAATTTTTGGATCGCGGGTTCTGGGGTTGTTGTGCTGAAAATCGGGCTTCTGTTGTTACCCGAATAAGTTTTCCTTATTACATATGCTGGTGGACAAAAAAAGAAAAAACAATAGTACTGACGTCTGTTACATAGGGTGGTGAACATAAGTATGAAAACAATGGTGTTCCCGAATTAGTTTTCTTAAAAAGAGCGGGTTCTTTACTTAGCTAGTTTTTGGATCGCGGGTTGTCGGGTTGGGGACCTGTTGTTCCATGGTCTACAAATAGCACCTAGACTTCCGCGATATACAAATTGACAAGCAGTTTTGCGGACTAGTTGAATTTTTGGATCGCAGGTTCTAGGGTTGGCGGGCTGAAAATCGGGCTTCTATTGTTCCGTGGCCTACACAAATAAAATATGTGATTTGATGAAGTAGATATATAGAGCATGCATGGAAGCTTCATTCCGGGTTGTCAGGGTTGGGGCTGAAAATTGTGCTTGTGTTGTTCCATTGCCTACAAATAGCATCGAGAGTTCTGCAATATACAAATTGAGAAGTTGTTTTGCAGACTATTTGAAATTTATGGATCACAGGTTGTCGGATTGGCGGGCTGCAAATTGGGCATCTGTTGTTCCGTGGTCTACAAATAGCACCTAGAGTTCCGTGATATACATATTGGCAGTCGGACTTGCGGATTACTTGAAGTTGAATTCGCTTATGTCGAATAAGCAAATTGAAATAACAAACTGAATAACTTATTTTTGTATTGATAAAATAATTTATAATTAAATAAAGCAAGTTTAGCATTCCTGAAATCAGTTTTGCTTTTTACATATGCTGATGGACAAAAAAAGAAAAAAAAATAGTACTGATGTCTGTTACATAGGCTGGTGAACATAAGCATGAAAAAAATTGCGTTGCGGAATTAGGCGAGTTATCGGGCTGTCGACCTTAAATGCGGGTTTTTGTTGTTCCTTGTGCTACAAATAGCAGGTAGATTTCCACGATATACATATTGACAATCGGACTTGCGGAGTGTTTGAATTTGGAGAGGCTCATGTCGAATAAGCAAATTGAAATAATAAACTCAATAACTTATTTTAATATCAATAAAATCGTTTATAATTAATTAAAACAAGTTTAGCATTTCCGAATTAGTTTTGCTTTTTACATATGCTGGTGGACAAAGAAAGGAAAAAAACATAGTACTGATGTCTGTTACATAGGTTGGTTAACATAAGCATGAAATAAAAAACATTTCCGAATTAGTTTCTTTAAAAGAGCGGGTTCTTGAGTTGACCAGTTTTTGGATTGCGGGTCTGTTTCCTACAAATAGCACCGACAGTTCCGCAATATACAAATTGACAATTGGAGTTGCGAACTATTTGAATTTTAAGGGGCTTGTGTTCAAAAAATTTAGCATTCGCGAATTAGTTTTCTTTACATAGGCATACAAGGTGGTCGACAAAAGGACCAAATAGATGGCATTCACGAATTAATTTTCTTTAAAACAGACACTCATCGACACAAGAAACTGAAATTTATGAAATTATAGGTTCGTGGAGACCATAAACTATACATAGCAAATACGTAACTCTGTGTACATACTCTCTATGAAATTTTACGAACACATAAAAGAAGGAAAAAAACTAGCATTCCCGAATTAGAGCATGGAGGGAACCTTGAATCGAAACTTGTCCAGTTTTAGGATTGCGAGTTCTCGGGCTAGGGACTTGAAAATGGAGCTTCTGTTGTTCCATGTCCTGCTGTCAACGTCTGTTACAAAGGGTGGTGGACAAAAGGACCAAATAAATAGCATTCTCGAATTAGTTTTGTTTAAAACAGGGGCTAGTGGATACAAAAAATTGAAATGTATCAAATTATAGGTTCCTGGAGAGCATAAATTACACATACCAAATATGCAATTTTTTAAATACCACCCATAGTTCGACAATATACAAATTGAGAAGGGGATTTGCGAACTATTTAAATTTTAAGGGATTTTGTGGCAAAAGTATGAAGGACAGGTGGTAAAGATCCAACAAATGACATATTCTCTAGACGTTTGAGTACAAAAAAAGTAGCGAACACAATTTCATGACATTTATATAAAAAATAATGAAACCTGTTAGATATTCCTGGAAATTTAAAGAAACACACACACACACACACACACACACACACACACACACACACACACACACACACACATATATATCTTAAAGATGATATCTCAAATTTGAGTCAATGATTTATTTCATACTTTATTTTGAAAATAACCAGGCCGGAGAAAAGATGCATAGGACAAAAAGAGAATTGAGATAAATTAAATAGAATGTCTTCACATTCAACATCGTTGAAGATAAAAATCTAGGAACACGTAAATATATAAGAAGACAAAAGAATAGTTTTATTTGGAGTATATGAAAAAATTAATAGTTTGTTACATATCCCTAGAAATGTAAATGTGTTTGTCATATAGACTGGGATTGGGGCTCCCGCGGACCATAACAGAAATATATACAAGAAATAGGACCGTGGAAAGGAGTTGGACATGACAGAATGTAATACCTTAAAAGTAGAAATGGTAAGATCATTTTTTGGCTATAGATTTCTACTCAAAGAAGTTGGAATAACTGAATTGACAATGAAAGAACTATGCATTTCCCTGTTGGATTTGGGCAATGACTCACTTCAAGTTCTCTTCAATATAGTTTCTCAAAGGGGCGACGTTGATGTCATTGCGGATTTGAATGTTGAAAACTTCATTTTCTAATTCGCTTAGATCAATTGAAAGTTTGCACATATTTTCATCGATGTCTGCATTCTGTACCAAATACTGGACTATCAGTTGTGCACCTCTTGTTCATGATATTCAATAATGTTGTAAAAAATTTCTAAAGACAAGGCTTTCAAATTATCAACTTGTTTATCGAAAGCTTTCTTGGTTGATGCCAGTGAGTTGAGGATTAAGCTGGGGTCCTAGAAGCCGTTTGTGTTTCCTACTAAGTCTATTTTGGTGAGCTTTGTCAATAATGTTTCTTTCTTTGATATTGCTTGCTCATATGACTGGACGATGACATACAAATTTTTCACTTTCTCTTTCCAGCATGCTTCTAATTGAGTGAGTCGTTTATTGGAAGGGAGATCATGTTGTCTTCTTTTGGTCTCTGCCATGTTGTTGACATGAAAGGAAAAATGGATGACCGTGTGCACATAGAAACTTTCTTCATTTTTTAAATCTGTCTACAAAATTAGGAGCAAGGTATGTTCCCTTCTCCCCAGGGAATCCATATTCTGTGATGTTTCCCAGCCCTTCGTAATCAGTTTCATTCTTTTGTTGATATTTTTCTCGACATATCCTCTATAGGATGCGAGGAAGCTGGAGGACCCTTTTATATTTGTTGCAGGAGTGCATGTAGTAGAAGACATTGCTATTTGCAAAGAACCGTGAAGCAATGGAATACGAAACAAAGCTTCCTCTAATTCCTTAATGCGGTTCTTTAGTCTAGAATTTTCGGCTTCAATGAGTCCAACAAAACCATGAAGAGAATCTTTGGTTTCCATGTGAAGTTGAGAGATTTTGGATGCCTACATATTGGCAAGGTCAAGTTCTAAATGATGTATTCTTTGGTTATTATTTACATCTTTTTTTTCAATGATTAATTTTTTTATTCGGTTTCGAAAACAACATTATGGAATACGAAGGATTCATCTTCGTAAAAAATTAGGGCATCAACCATGTCCATTGAGAAGGTAGGTTGAATTCTGTCTATGGGCTGATCAAGGTTGCAGAATATGCTTTCCAGATCAGCATCAAGATCCATGTTTTCACTATAAGTTTCGGGCTGCTCCGCCTCCCCTGCAATTATTTTTCCCTTCTTCTGCACAGGAAGGTCGTGAGGAATATGTTCACTGTATTTCTACAAAATTGTTGTAGAGCTGGTGCCAGTACTTTGTCGAAACGTTGATTTGATCCAGATGCTGCTTGAAATGAACAACTGGAGGGGACAATATAATCCCCTGGAAACATTGCTTCCATGCGTGCGAATGGAAAATATCCTCATTAATGACAATATCTATGCATGTTGTATGATGACCTGTTAGAAGTAAAGCTTAATTATTGCATACTTAGAAGTGCGAAGGTGGGAGTTACGATGAAGAACATTTAAGGAGTGAAGGTTTCGTGAACGAACCAAGGTGGCGGCGTGTGAACGACATTCCATGGTATTTCAAATTAAGACTTGGAAGAGATTGGAGGTTTCTGGAAGGAAGCAAGCTTGTGGCATGCGAATGACATTCCATAGCGTTTGAAATTAATACTGGGAAGGGATAAGAAAAGCCTTCGCATAAATTGCATTGATGGCAGAACTTCTCGAGCCTTGCGCGCATCAATGACAGCTTAGACGGTGCCTGCACGATGACTTGTTAGCATTAAATATTTAGAAAGAAGACACACACACACACATATATATATATAAACACTATTTCTTATTATGCAGATATGCGAAGGTGACAGGCACGAGGAAGAGCAAGCAAGGAAGGATTTGCCAAGTGTGAAAGTGCATAATGAAACTGATGAGTTTACAATGCTGAGGTTGCATGAGTCGGAATTTCTTAGCGAAGCAATGTACGGATGTCATTCCATACTTTGCCACTTTCGGGATGGCGGGTTCTCGGATGGGCGGGCTCAAAAAAATGCCTCTATTGTTTGGTGTTCTACAAATAGCACACACAGTTCCATGATATACAAATAGACAAGGGGACTTGCGGGTTGGCTTATATTTTATAGACCATTGACAGCTTTTGGATCGCAGGTTCTCGGGCTGGTGGGGTAAAAAATGGGGCTATATTGCTAGGTTACTTACAAATAGCTTATGACAATAATTTGACAAGCGGGTTTGCATTCTGGTCGGCTCAACATTATACTCCAGGGCTGGCGGGATCCCATAAACGAGAAATACATATCAAATATGCACAGATCCCTTATTCCATACTTAGCCACTTATTTGGATCGCGAACTTGGCTCCGTCCGACTCCCAGTGCATATTTCATAATTCATGTGCAACACCAACTCTGTGGTTACCAGACTGGTGTGTGTAGAAACGAGGAAAAATTAGATATGTACCTTTATTAAGTATCGACATCAGATTTCATACACCATGTACCCATATCGCATTTCATACTTGCGGGTTCTCGGGCGGGAGGGGTCAAAATAAAGCCTTCTATTGTTCTGTGTTCTACAAATAGCACATACAGTTCCGCGATATACAATTTGACAGGCGGACTTGTGAGGTGGCTGAAATTTTAGATGGGCCATTATTTGGATCACGCACTTGCGAGCTACACAATATGCCTCTAATGTTTCCTGTCCTGCGAATAGCCGTTATGGTTAGGTGATATAGAAATTCACAAGTGGACTTGTGAGGTGGCTGACCCAACATTACATCTGTTGGATGGCGGATGTGCAGGGTAGTTGCCTCTACGCGCAAAACACAAAAAACCAAAAAAAACATAGCTGCAAATAAGTTTGACAAACACAGAGAAAGTAAACGAAAAACTGTTTAATGTGGAACATAGGTAGGAAAAGGGTGCACCTTTTCATGGTTTGGTCTACGTGTGTGGGTAGGAGTTCTTTGCATCGTCTTCTTTTCCTGTCTGTTTCTATGAAGAAAAGTACAAAGAAAAACGGATATGAACATAAGTTCAAATGTTAAGAAAAAAGGCAACTACTATGTACATATACAAAAAAAAAATAGAATACGTTGAATAGAGTCAGAAATAGTTTTTGGGAGGATGTACCTTTTTTTTTTCTGCACAATGTAAATTTTATAATTCGAGTAGAACACCATCTAGAGCGATGTGTACAAATCATAGATACATATATGCTTTGAAACATACAAATATGCGTTTGCAATAACTTTGATGTATATGTTATAATTCAAGTGCAATACCAATTGTATCGTGATCAGACCAATTTGTGTCTAAGACAAACATATTGTATTGAGGAATGGGCACATTGGACCAAACATGGTCAATTAGTGCATTTTGCAGATGGATTGTGTTGTTCATAAGAAAGCGGAGACTGTATTTGCACATGTAGTTTTCCAATTCTTTTGTTCTGCCAGTATTTTGTAGCATATCGATATTGAAGTCTCCTACAAGTACAATGGGTCCGTTCATATGGAAATGGGTCAATGCATTGGAAATAACATGTACTATGTTGGAGAATGTTGCATGGGGAGCATCATACAGATTCAGTATTGCAACTTCTGTTTCATGAGAAAAAAATTTTGCAAGCACCAACTCAACATTGTTTTCTTTGATATGTATATGGTCCAAAATTGGTAGATGTTTTTTCACCAGTATCATGACCCCATGTGTAATGTAACTTGATATGCAATTGTGATTTGAGAATTGTTTTTTCTGCGTGCATAATGCCATATGTGTTTCTTGCAAGCACAAAATATCGAATTGCATTATATCATAGTCATTCAGTATATCATCCATGTGTGCATTTAAGCTACGTGTGTTAAGCGAGAGAATTGATACAGATGAATTTGTTTGTATGGATTGGTAATCATAATGCAGTTGTCATTTTTCGGTGGTCCTCAATCATTCCATTTCAATATCAACTTTTTGTTTCACTTTGAAGTTATCTTTTGTGAGAGGACTTAGTAAATACAAGGACTCTATGCTTTTAACACGGGACAGTGATGTGTAGACAAGTCCATGTATCCGAATTCCAGCAGGCTGAAAAGCAACTTTATCAAGTATTAGTCCTTGTGATCTATGGACTGTACGTGCACATGCAAGTTTAATCGGAAACTGTTTTCAAATCTTTAGTTGACCTGTCTTTGTTGATGTTGATATTGTCTTCGATATTCGCAAAATAGGTGTCCAATCGCTTCCAGTATTTGAATTATATAGATAAGACAACTTGCTTGCTTGTCGCTTGCCTATATGTGGTTCATGGAACTTAATCCAAAGGACATCCACTTTTTCTGTCTTGGTATATCCTTTCAGTATTCCATCTGCACCATTCACCAAGCCATCCTGTGAATCATAGTTGCAGGCATATATTTCAACCAACATTTCTAATTTGAGGACAAACTACAAAGGTAGAGTGACTGAATATTCATGTCGTGGCACATTTCCATGGTTGTCTTCTTCTAGGTGAAAGGAATTGATGATGATATCATCGCCAGGTATTAGGGAAAGCATGTGGATGTTATGGTTTGCAACATCCTTATTTATGTAGACCAGGTAAGGGAATGTTGGGTCTGTTGGTGCAGGCTGTAAGCATCTCAAATTGATATGGGTCAAGTCATCATGTGTTTGGCTGTTGGTGCGCATTCTATTCAGAATTGCAATGAATGTTTCATCTGTTTGGCACATTGTAGTATGCAACTCAAAGAATTTAATATTGTCTCTCCAGAAGTCATGGGTGATTGTTTCCATGTTGACCGTGGGTTGTTCAAATATCAAATAATATTGGATGGGTTGTGCCTGGTAAATATCCCCACAGAATATCATGTCAATGTTTCCAAAGTATTTCGTCTACACATGTTTTATGCTTCTTAGTCGGTTGTCAATGGAATACAAGAACTGACTCCCAATCAAAGATGCTTCATCTATAAAGACAAGTTGGAGTTCCTCATAAATCTTAGATAATGTATCCAACATTTCCTTGCTAAGTGGAAGAAACCGTGACTTGTTAAAAGGCATTAAAAATGCAGAGTGGGCTGTTGTTCCACCAGCATTGTATGCAGCTTTTCTTGTGTATGCAACTATTAGGCCCTTTGGTTTCATAGGATCAGAGGAATTGTTTGAATCATAGATTCACATAAGCATTTGGAACAACGCTTTTGCTGTGAATGTCTTGCTTGTTCCTGCTCCGCCTGTAAGGAACACATGCACATGACTGTTCATGTTCAAGAATTTTTTAAGAGCAATATGCTTTACAATTGTTTGTTGTTCACGATTCAATAGACGTCTTATTCTATAGTATTCATTATTTTCAATTAGGAAATGATGTTTTGTAACTTGAAAACCAAGATTGATACGTTTTTCACTTCCAGCTGCTGGAGGATGAGGAAAATCTCCTTGTAATTCATAGGACTCAAAAGCAGTTCTAGTTGTTTTTGGGTCTCTGAATGTGTCATCACGATCGCCAGGGTTTTCTAGGTCATTAAGTGCAACCTCTAGATCGCCCCATGTTGGATTAACATTGTAGGTAAATCTATCTTCATTGATGTGCACCATAGTCTCAGACACAACATACACAGCCTCCCATGTATAGAAGTTATGAATTAATGTCTCTTCGTTTTCATCGAATGAAACATATAGCAACAATTTTTCTCTACAATAGTTTTCATAGTCACAATGTTTGTTGTATTTGACAAATCGTATGACAGAGGGTTTTTTTATTTTTGATATGGGTGCACCATTTTTTTTGTAATGTGATACGAATTCTGCTAAGCAGATATGTCTAATAGGAGATGGACGCTGGATGTAATAATAAATAATAGAGAGACATACCATGCCCTCTGAATTGTCGGGCTCTTGTTGCAGCAAAATCGGTGGTTTAAGGACAAATGTGTGTTTTTCAAGTGGAGATGTGTTTATGAAGACACATTTTCTTGAACTACAAGTGAGGGGCAAGGAAAGTGCAATGTGAACTGCTTGTTGAGCAGACATTTGTTGAAGATTAAGCAATGTATTTCCAAGTGTGTGTATCATTTGTATGGCATCAATATGACTTATTTCATGTTCTTTGCGTATTTTTCTGAATGCACTTGTCATAGATTTGTCAATCTTCGTCATATACGAGGTACAGTATGATGTTGCAGCATATGCATTCATCACGTACTATGCATCTGTATTTGCTTTCCACATAATTGGCAAATCCTTGGAGAAACTGTTGTTCCAAATATGGGAGAGTTTTCGTTTAAGGAAAAGTGTTGGTTGCCTAAGCGTACATTGTATGGCTTGGATGTACTCATCTTCTGAAATATTTACCTGTGTCAAGAAGGCATCAAATCTCATCATTTCGTCAAATACCCCTTCTTCTAGAAATGCGAACAAGGATTTAGATTTCTCAACAACAACATTTTCCTCTACACTAACTAGCTCTATGATTCTTGTAGCTCTCATTGGCGGCACGGGAAAGTTGTATCTACAATGTGATTTTTTTCATTTTCTACAACTTCTTGTATAGTAATGTCTATGGACTTTTGCAAGTTCTGGATCCAAATGATCTATGTTGCATGTTATGTATTTATCCACAAATTGTTCGATCTCTGAATTGTTATCGACTCCATACACTGGTGCATCCTCTATCCACAACAGTGTGTGGTCATGTTCATTTCCCCTATTCTGGAATTCAGTGACAAAAAAGTAGTCCGATATTTTTCTGAAAAGTGTTTCATCATGGTGTATCAATTGTCTCAAAGAATTTATTCTATGTCTATAGTAGCGAGTACATGTCACCGGGTCTTTTCTTATGAGGTAGTCAATGCCGATATTTTCCAATGTATCTGTTTCTTTTTTAAGTTTCATGTTCTTATGCAGTTCAGATACCGCCACCACCAATGCATCCCAGCAGTGCTCTGCACTTGTAAATGTGACGAAAAATGTTGGCGGGCCTATTTGCCGGATCATTGCAAAAATATTTTTTTTGTTTTGTTGCAAATAGTCAGGAGAGGTGTAGATGTTTTTGAAATCTATGTATCCAATATCAGATTTCAGAATTTTTTCTAGGTTAAGTTTGTACTTCACATCCTTGGCGAACAACTTTCTTCCTTGTAATTGGCCTTTTCTTATTCAGACCCACATGCAAGACAAAACTTGCTCTATTATTATGTGCATTGTCTTGAAAAACAAATTTGTTATGTGACAGGAGAAGCAATCGCTCGAATGTAGTAGCTCCCATCGAACTATTTTATGATAACTGAATCATTCTGTAATATCAGTGCCACGTGGATCTCCATAGAAGAGTGTTGGAAAGTTCATTTCCTCAACGAATTTTTCCTTGAATATTCCAAGTGGACGCTGCCCCTCGGCAGGTGCAATTTCGACAATTTTGTCTTGCAAGTCACGAATGCACTCTGAATCAGTGAATCCATGCACCAATGTTTCAGCAACTGTTTCATTGTTTGATTCATCACTTGCATAAAAATCACTAGGATTTCCAAGAGTATTTGCAGAGTTGCCATGTTCTTCTGCGAGAACATTGTTCCAGTTGGCATTTATACAAATGTTCTCTGCTTTGTACAGGGCTCTAGAACATAATTCCTTTAATGCTTTCATAACAGCATGCACACGCACTTTGCCTATCTGATAGGCATTTTTGTATCGAAAGCGTCTTTTCAAAGCCACAACGATTGTAATTGTATTGTTAATAGATTGTGGAAACGCTTTTTGCACAACATCGAGCTGAACAAGCACATTAATAATTGATCTTGTTAAGCCCATTTGGGGTCGTTTATAGCCCCAAGGTCTGATTTGGGCAAATGAAATTCGCAGAGACACAAGTCTCTTCTCGAGTTCCGTAAGTGCACTTACATCTGATAGTGTTGTATTACATCTTATTCGATCAGGGGTTGCAAACTGTGGCAGTTTTCCATTTTCAAGCGATCGTTTGCATGGAAGACAAACTTTCGTACTGGAAAATGGTTTATCCTGGACTGTCAAGCAGAGGTATTCTGCTTGCAAATCAGGTGTGAAAGACTTACTTTTTTTTGAAAAATTCAATTGTTCACAAATTGCACATGCAATGGAAGGAGTGTATTTCATTTGTTTCATGTAGTTCTGTCTTGCATTTTTCTTTCGCAGGGAAGTATTCATAGAAATTGTTTTCTGGTTTTCATTACTACTACTGCATGGTGTTGCTTGTAGATCATGAAGTCGTACAGTTGCATCACCATTCTGGGATATGCAATCACACCTGTTTATGCTTTGTTCTGTATGAACAAATTTATTTACATTGCGATATGTGAGTTTCTGTCTAAAAGGAAGTGTAGCAATGTATTTTTTTCTCTCGCGCATGACCTTTTTCAAGTTGTGGTAACTTAGTCTACATTTCCTGCCCAAGGGTAGGATGAGCTGGTGGAAACTGGGATGAATTTCACTTTCACCCAATTTATGAGAAACTACTTTATGTTTTTTGTTCAAGGCCTCTATGACCTTATCAGAAGTTGGGCGAATTTGACGAATAGTATTTTTCAAATTGTGATAACTTACTCTACATTTTTTGTCTAAGCAGTCTATGGCCTCATCACAAATGTCGTGAATTTTACGCATGTTTTTTTGGTTCAAGACCTGTCTGCCCATATCGCAACTGGGAGGAATTTCATTTTCACAAAAAAGCATTCCACATGTATGCAAATTCGATGTCGTTTGGGTGGCATGGACAGTCAACCCTGAACTACCAATATGTGCAAGCAAAGGTTCATAATGGATATGTGTTGTATCAGTTTTCAACAAAAGGATGTCAATTGTTCGATCGCAATTTGAATCAATAACCTAGGAATGGACAGTGGCATCTGGTAAGGGCAACCACACCTAGATATTAACCCTGAATATGAAAGACAACCATTGCAAATAGAATCTTCAACCCTCCATACGCCCTTTTTCATATGGAAGCGCCATGTTCACAAGGTATTCCTGCCAACTTCCAACTGCCGGCATATTTTCTACGAGATATGGGCAAAGGTGTTGATGCAAGCACCTAAAAGCATGTTGGTTGCCGCCTATAATTGCATTGCAAAAGGACTTTACAGTGTAAAGTTGCAACGACTGAACATTGAATTCTGCTAGTACCAAACAACAAATTGCATTGAACAGACTATCTCCACAGCTAGACACAATGTTTGTTGCCAGCTATAAACCATGGTAATCTATGCCATGCAAAATCCCTTTGCATTGTGATTGAAGGTCTTTGCAAATAACGAACAAGTAGATACATGGACCTTCTATATTGCATATGGGCATTTTTCTGTACACCAGTGGTTTATAATGGCCACTGAGGGCATTGGCATCATGGAACAAGATGCAATATGGATTGTCAGATGCAATTTTACTGAATAGTAGATATCTTGTTTTTCTTGTCAATGACCAAATGGCAACTGATATATTCAGCTAGTTAGACAGCCATCGTATACAAAATGTATCTCCCCAAAGTCCCCTCTCATGTGGAGGCATAACTGGAGATGCAGACAACCGCATTTTGGAAAAATACGTAGTGATATCTTGTATTCCATGCAACTACTGAAGAAAATCAGATTCCAGTTCGTATTCATAGGAATGCAAAGCCTCAGCATCGCCATTTTTAAAACAGGTCAAGAAATAATCTATCAATCCATTGCGCAGCTCGGTCAATGAATAGCAGAAATGCAATAGAACCTGGAATCTATCAAAAAGGTAATCCCCAACAGCATACGACAATGCATCCAATCTAAAAAGTGCATTGCTATGCAAAACCATGTCAATGTTGTCATGTACAATGGACTGTGCAGCTATTTCGTATGGCTCAACATCTATTACCTCGTTCATCTCTTCAATTGTCACTTTGAAGCTATTTGCTACATAGTTTCACTTTCTATGAAAACAGAGAAAAGCAAGAGAAAAAAATAAAAGGTAGAAAAATAGAAAAAAAAAAAACAGGGCACTAATTCTCGTATGTATCTTTGAACCTTCTTCTTCTCAACTTCAATCCCCCCTAGTCCCCATAGAAGATGAGAAGAAAACAGAGAAATAAATAAAACAATAACTTTACTCAGCAGAAATAGAACATGTAGACACAATGTTCCCACCCATAGAATGAAAGCATACCCTGCGTACAAACCCCGCCCGATGGTTCCCTCTTCTGATGGCTCCCAACTACTTTTCGTAAATTCCTCTGCATTGCAAGATGCATGATTTCCAGAAACATAAACTAAGAGCAAAGACAAATATGGTGGGACTTCCACCATTGAAAAACAACAACAACAGGGGAACTTACCCTAAAACAAAGGATGACAAGAGCTCAGCCCCAAAAACTGCAAACCGCAACAATAGGTCCAACATCTTGCAAAGTTGAAAAACAACAAACCAGTGAACAACCACAAAGAGATCGAACTGCAATTGCAGGACCTCAACTTTGAAAAGTTGAATCAAACAAGAACTAGAACCATGGAACGAAGCACCAAACAAGGATCGAACACTCGAGCAACGATGCCAACCATGAACGAAATTGTATTGCAACCCATCTGTACAATAATCATTTAACACTGCCAGAGATGTTAGGTAAATAGTTAATACTGTCAGGACCGTCGAAGGGCGTAGGCTTGTGCAAGCATTTAAGAAAATATGCAGCGTGGCAAACCTGTTCTCTCGAAGCACGCAACAATAAAGCAAAAATCAGACATAGTAATATGGTAGAGAATGTATTCTACCCAGCAGAAAATGCTAAGGATGACATTCGAACTAATGCTAGCATTAATCCACCGTCGACCAATGCATAATAAAATATATAATTCAAAAAGACCATATACTACCAAATACTTTGGACAGATCAAGATATTTAACATTGGGAATAACAAAGGCTGGAATAAGACCTCCAATCCTTTGTCGAATCAGATCTTGACAAACATGATACTTTTTATTATATTAAAATCGATGTCTTCACTTCCCTTGTTCCAACAATAGACAATATGGAAATATTTCTGGTCAATACACAATCTAATACCAGGTTAATGATTTATCGATCGCTATAGTCCCTCTACGCCTACGGCAGGGACTAATAACTGAGTAAATACTCTACAACCCATTGGATTTGATTAATAGAATGACAAAATAATATAAGAGTGTAAATTGTATTTTTATAGAGTTGTTTAAATGTTTTAAGTTTTGATTGATATTTTTAGTTGGAATCTGGTTATATAAATTTGAGCAAAATCACAATTTTCTCTGTTGTTTAAATTTCATTTCTGAATGTATAAATAGGTTCAGCTTACTGTAAAACTCCTACAACACTAGGATTATACAGACTTAACTACTTAAATCTACAAATTCAACAATTTCTCACTATATATTAACAATTTCTCAATAGATTTTTAGTAAACTTAAAACAGAAAAATAATAGTCGTTACAATTAAACCATCACAAGAACTATGAAGTTGCATGATAGTCATCCTACCTTAGCTCAGAGGTAATTAATCACGTGCAAGTGGTGACTGGGTCCCACCTACACGTCAGACAAAATAAATAAACCAACGCAGAGGTGATTGATCACGTGCAAGTGGTGACCGGGTCCCACCTACACGTCAGACAAAATAAATAAACCAACGCAGAGGTGATTGATCATGTGCAAGTGGTGACTGGGTCCCACCTACACGTTAAACAAAATAAATAAACCAACGCACTGTACATGTCAAATAAAATGAATAAACCGAACACACCATCCATGTCACATACCACATATGTGGACGAACTTTGGTGCGTACAACGACAGGTTTTGAAAAGGAAGAATAATGGTTTTTCCGAATAGGGGAGCGTGGTTTTTGAGAGAGGAAGAAGTTTTAAGTTCAATCCTCGATCGCCATGGATCTCAGAGAATATGACGTCACAACCATGGTTGAGGAAGCCTAAGACCATGGTTAAGTTAAAGAGGAATCTCACTCTAACTGAATCCTCATCGCTACTTATATAATCATATGGTTAGAAATTTAGAATAATTTGTATATTGTAACGAACCTCCCGTTCGTCACAATATCGACCTCTCAAAACAAGTGCAATATTTTTATTTTTATTTCTTTTTGTGTGTGCGTGTGTACAAGGGAAATAAATACATTATACTCTGCATAGCAACGCGATGACGAACATGTCGCATGCAACAGTGACAACAACATAACGACCCAAGACGCACATCAATCATCAGGAAGTAATGAGCGATAATCAACCGACAAAATAAAAATACTAACTACCCATCCGTCCTACCCTGCAATGGTTAGGACCTCCAGGACACATAAGCAACGCTCAAGCCCAGGTTCCCATCGATTTTGACCATTTAAGGTCTCAGGGCTGGCGACTGTTCTGAGGAACAAGGAGGTGTCTACATCCCGCCCGACACAAGCAGACCAAGCCTACTAAGCTAAAGACAGTACATACCCAAAAAGATCGTGATCAACAAGGTTATCTACATTAAGGCAATTTACGGTAGTGAATCATTATTAACTCTTTAATTTACTTGCTACTATTACAGTATTGCATGGGAGGTGTACTTTTAATCCAATTACAAGACAATGGCAATTAATAAAGCAAGTAAGGTAATTAACACAGCTTATTCCAACCTCCATTACGAGCCCTGCAAATGCATGTCTAAAGTGCATAATGACATCAAGGTATAATCTAAATTTAGTCTTAAAACAAATCAGTTGCACAATTTTAAATCACAGTGTCATCAGAGTACTAGCTCAA
>ML794461.1:353043-394937 GCA_009831015.1 Picea engelmannii | reverse complement strand
GTTTTTGGTTTATTCGTAAGGTCCTTTTTATTTGCTGTTTGTTTTTCTCCTCTCGGCACATTCCTGAACGCTAGTATTGATCTCGCCCTGTGGGTGGGTTTTCAGCACTTCGGCAATTGCGGGATGTAATACTTTGTAAAAAAATTATACTTTATATAAATTGGAGCAATTTTCACTTGGAAAAAAAAGAAAGAGCTGTAGAAATAAATAAACACAACAGTATTAGCCAATTAAAAACTAGAAACAAAAGCAAGTAAGAAGATATTAAGAAAGAGCTGTAGAAATAAATAAACACAACAGTATTAGCCAATTAAAAACTAGAAATAAATTAATGAATTGCTTACATATTGCAATTGCTCTTAATTTACAGAATCAGAATAACACGTCAGAAATAAGCACAAGTGAGAAGTATGGGGAAGGAGCTACAATGCACCTTGTAGAATATTATTCCACCCTGTGCAGTCAACGATATGCAATTTCTGACTAGTCCAAGAAAAATTGGAAATAAGAAATACACAAACAAACAAACCAGACAACATTAACCCAAAAACTCTACAAATAATTAAGATTACTACGATAAAAACAGATAATTAGATATAAAAATTGTTGCAATACAAAAATCAAATCTCCCTCACCTCATCCATCCAGAAAAGGAATGGAGTCCATCCATCCAAAAACACACATTTATTAAAAAGTGGATAAAAAACACACTTATTATGTTATATGTATAAGTTAATAAATGGATAAAAAACACACATATTATGAGTGGAGAAATAAAATTATGTTTAAGTATAATCTTTTCCATCTCTTTATTTGAGCAAAACCTATAATGACTTATTGAATTTGTTTATTTATTAAGTTATCTCATTAAATAAGTTATTCTATTAAATATTTAACTTGTTTCGTAAACTTTTTTTTTATGGTTGTTTAATTTTTAAATACATTATAAAATAGATTTAATTTTATTATTTTAAGTTTATTATTAATTTTTAATATAAATTAATTTTATTATAATAATTATTTAAATATTATTTAGTATCATAATATTATTTTTATTTTTTACTTTTTTAAATGTTAATAAGATAGATCTATTTTTTTCTATTCATATTAAATAAAAGAATTAAACAATTTCTCTATATTTTTATCTTATATTTTACATGGAAATATGTAATGTTCATTCTATATTAAACCTCTTCTCCATTGAGAGCAAAGCTATGACTAGATATCTAATGTATAAGAATAAGTTAAACAACATTGACGATAAGAGGCTTCCTAAAATAGAGTCTTAACCACCATCTACTAGGATGGAATAAAGATGCTTGGTCTTGGCTAAACTATTGGGGATTCATGGAAGACATCATTTTGTAGAATAAAGATACTATTAAAAAAATAGTCAAATCAAAATTTAAGGAGAAAATTTGGTGTGATAAAGAGTTAGAGGGGAAAAAAAAATTAAGGTATTATAAGGATGTAATCAACCCTAATCTAGAAAATCAAAATTATATATATGTTTTGTCAAGTGTAAAGAAAAAAAATAAACATTGCTAAGATACGAACAAATGCTCACGAGCTCCATAGTGAAACTAGGCTTTGGTCAATTCCTAAAATGTCATGGGATGAAAGAGTTTGTCACCTTTGTGACACTAAGAAGGTTAAAGATGAAAATCTTTTTCTCTTAGATTGTCCTCTCATTTTCAAAATATTTGTCACACTACTAACCTTCCTAACCTCTTAACTCAACAAAATGGAGTACATAAACAAAATTCTAAAAAATAGCAAGTAATCACTTACCCTCTTAAGATCCGATAAACCAATTCGACCTTAGTAGACCTTAATCCTCGTCTTCTTCTTCTTTATTAACTTATTATATTAAATAAGTTATATTAATCATAATAATACAATAAAAAAATTAGTATAAATTATAATTATTGGTAATTATTGTTGATAATAAAATGGATATACATTCATTTTATTTATATATAAATTTGATATTTCTTTTTAAAATTAAAGATAATTGATATGTTATCTTTATTCTATTAAATAAGTTATAGTTATTAATAATATTATAACAAAATTGATTGGTATCTCCTTTGAAACCCTAGCGCTGAGCTCCCGCACTCCTGGTTCTCCCGAAGGCCGCCGGCCGACGTCTCCTGCCCTCCAACACTGTAATCGCTCTCCAATGGCGGCCTCCTCATCTCTAAAGCTCGATGGCACCCCTGGTAAGGCCGCGACATTGGTTGCAGGCCTCCTCCGCCCTCCTTCGCAGAAGCTGCAGTCTCCTCTGGCGGCTCATCATGGTAGCGTCTCTCCTGGTAAGGCCACGACAATAGCTGCGCGTCTCCCTCCCTCGGCCGCGACTTCCTCTTGTGGGTCGACTTCTCTTGCAGGTAAATCCCCGGGAGCCCCGTCCGCAGCCCCGGTGCCGACCCTCTCCTTCAAAGAGGTGGCTTCGCGTCAAGGGTCTCTCTCCGGTCTGCACGCATCGGATCCAAAGGTTGCATCTCTCCAAGGTCACCCCTCCGGGCTACATGCAGTAGTTCATGAAGCTCCGACAGTTTCCATTCCAATGCCGCAAGAAGCCTTAACTCATGCTTGCCATTACAGCAAGCATGCTCTAGTTTGAAGATTCAATGGGTTTTGGCCCTCTCTTCCAGATTTAATCTCCTGGTTCTCCTCCGAATGGTCCCGCTCTTAGATGGAGAAGTCATCCCCTGTCCTTGTGCAAAAGGGTTTTTTGTAGTAGTTTTTTATTCTACAAGTGATAGAGATAAAGTGTTTAACTCCGGGCCATGGTTCTGGGGCAGAGCAGGCCTGTCCATGCAACTCTGGACCCTTGCCTTCGACCCCTCCATGGATTGTATCTCTTCAGCCCCAGTCTGGGTGAGACTTTCGTATTTACCCTTGCATTTCTGGGGGGATCAATCTCTTCATTCAATTGACAATGGCCTCGGCAAGTTCCTCTGCAGAAGTCCGGACTCCAAGCCAACCCGCTCCACCTTCGCCCGAATCTGTGTGGAAATGGATTTCTCCAAAGGTTTCCCAGCTGAAATTATTCTTCAAGGCAAGGACTACTCAAGGACCCAAAAAATCGGCTATGAGAATCTCATCTTCAGGTGTAGGAATTGCTTCGAAACGGGGCACTTAGCCCGTAACTGTGGAAAACCACTTGGGAAAAAAAGGTCGTCCAAGCCCACCTGGTGGACGGGGATACCAACGGAACCGCGTTTTGAAAGTAAGACCCTTGAAGCGGCAGAAGAGGCAGAAGCTGAAGACGAAATCAAACCCCCTACTAAGGGGGAAGCAGAAGACTCTCCCAAGTCGCCCAACCAGCAAGATCCCCTAGCCTCAAGCTGGGCAAACTTAGCTGATAAGGAAGACGCTTTAGGCCCGACGGAAATCCATTCCATGGACCAGAACATTGAATGGAAAACAGTGTCAAAGAGGAAAAAAAACATCCATCCTAGAAGTGATGTAATGACGCGAAGTCGTTCAGGCTCGCTGAAATAGTCTTAGTGTCCATGACCTAGTACTGAGTTAGGATCTTTAGATTTATGTTTTCAAGTTTACAAGCAATTCTCTATCGATGTATCGAACCCCTGTGGCATGTCCACTGTTATTAATACAAAGCTCCTCTAACCGTTTCTGTCAAAAAAAAAAATATTATAACAAAATTATTTAATATAATAATGCAAAGAAAAAATATCTAATATAATAATATAAACTATAATTATAATTATTAGTAATTATTATTACTAATAATAATTATATTAATATACATTTATTTTATTTATTTAAGTGTAAATATTATCTCTAGTTTTTAATTTCTTTATATAATAATTTATATATTAAATTTTTAAGATAAATTTTTGTTTCTTTAAACTTACCTAAAGTGATAATATCTCTACGACCGTAAACAAAATGTAATTATAATATTTTAATTATTTTATGTTATTTATATGTAAATATAATTTCTAATTTTTAATTTTTTTTATATTAAATTTTTAAGATAAATTTTTATTTCTGTAAACTTACTTAAAGTGATAATATCTCTACGACTGTAAAGTAAATGTAATAATTATTTTATTTTATTTACATGCAAATATTATTTTTAATTTTTAATTTTTTTATATAATAATTTTTATATTAAATTTTTAAGATAAATTTTTATTTCTGTAAACTTAACTAAAGTGATAATATCTCTACTACCGTAAACTAAATGTAATTATAATATTTTAATTGAATGAACATAAAAATATCATTATAATAATACATTATCAACACGCGGAACTGAGTCTATTGTTTCATTATGATTGATTTTAGAGAGGAATCACGATCCTAGTAACTATTTGTATAATCACTAAGCAAGAAATTCAGAATAGCTTTTGTAAATTTAAGGGCAAATTCTTAAATCTAAGAAACAAATTGAGGGAGAAGATATTGAGAAGGAATTGCAACTTACGTTGAATATCACTCGATGTCACTGCTGCTCACTTGGCCCTTTGTACCACTTAAAAGATTGTTAAATGGACACTTGGATATTTGGTGTTAAGGGTTTCTACCTAGAGTCCTTATGGTCCATAGCACCATAGTGTATCATCATTCATGGTGGGGTTTTCCTCTTTCCTTAGAAAATCTTTGTTATTGGATATATTAGTACTTATCGAGATTGTAATATTGTTTCTTTGTGTTTAAAATTCTTATTTTTGTTTTCTATTAATTGGAATACTAAAACTCATTTATTATATAACTTGGGTGTGTCTTGAATATCTAGTTAGTGTTTAGAAATACCTTTTATTTATCATTATTTATAATGGTCTTTATTTTTTATGAAAATTGTAATGCACTTGGTTAGATAATATTTTCTTCTACTAGCTTTAAGCTATTAGCCATGATGTAATGCACATGGTTAGATAATCTTTTCTTCTATTAACTTTAAGGTACTAACCATGATGTTATCAAATCATTTAGTAAACAACACTATCAATACCAAGTGTTTCTTTTTCTGAAATGATGTAGGAAATATTTAAACCATACACTAATCATGACAATGTATATAGTTTACAACATGGTCTTGTTCTACAATTTGTACTATAGGCTTTGACAACACCCACTAGGTATCTGCTCCCTCATAATACATGATTCATGACTCTTGAGGTTGGATTGCTTGTGTTGCACATGCAATTAGGATGGAACATGGAGATATGGACTATAACTATGGAATAGAACATGGAGATATGGACTATAACTATGGAATACATTGCGATTTCTTTTTATTTTTCACATGGCAATAGATGTATTCATATCTAGTAGATGGTTTCTTCTCTCTACTCATACTCAACAACCATAGTTAAGATAAATGGTTCCCTCGAGTGTACCATCCCACCTAGATTTAAGAAAGACACTGGATTTTAATTATTCCCCTATTTTACTTTCAAACTTGAAGTGGAAGTCTTACTTCGACAAGAAGATAATTTTAACAAAATTATAAAAAAATGTAATTTTAATTTTCAAGCGTGTGATTGAGTTTTTCAGTTTTTAATTTATTAGTTAAAATTAATTATTAATATTTTATTATAAAGATTAATGATTGTAAGTTATGTCTGCCAATTTATCTATTCATATTATTGAAAAACTAAGTCAATAGGGGTGGAGTAAGAAGAGTCTTCTCACTAGACTCAAAGAGATACAAGACAAATGTATAGCCCGAATGAATTCGATCGTAAAAACCTTTGATCTTTGATTTAAAAATTAAAGATATTCAAAAATATGTAAAAAGAATAATTGAATAATCTTATAATTTGGGATGGAGTAAGAAGAGTCTCCTTACAAGATTCAAGGAGATACAGGACAAAGGTACAACCCAAATGAATCCCATTGTCTTCCTCGAAAATCTTGATTTAAAAATAAAAAATATTTAAAAATATTTTCTTATATGTAAGTGGCTGGAGGTTAGAGGAAGTTGAGGGGAGAAATCCGATCATGCTCACACATCTTGAATATGTAGCACCGTGTCAAACTAAGCAACTGATGAGGAAATAGTTGGTATCGTAGCCCTGTGTAGGTAGTGGATCTGTCAGTGGATCAGTTGCTTCAGCCACGTGTCAATAACCTCTGCAAATTAGTAAGTACAGATTTGGTTATTGGAAATAGACTTATGTTCAGTTACTCCAAAATTTGAGAGGGTAGTAAATCCCAGAATTACACTAAAAAAGATTCATAAAATTTATCAAATAGAATGTATTCTTACTTTTATTAAGAAAAATGTACTAATAATAAAAGTATTGTATTTAATGTTTAGAGAAATGTATTATTATAAAAAATGAAAATAATAATAAGAGTAAGTTATTAAGTAGAAATAGAAAAATTTAAAACTATTTTTAATACATTGCCAAGTATTAAGTAATATGGTAATTGGATATTTTTAGATAGTATTATTTAGGATTTCTTATTAAATTGGATATTTTTAGATAGTATTATTTAGGATTTCTTATTAAATATGTATGTTAGAATATTTAATAATTAAAAGATAATGATAATAATGTAAATGTTTAATTTTAATCTCTAAAATTTAATAAATTAAAATCAATGAATTGCCTATAATTTAAATGATCAATTTTATTGTAATCATGCATGTTGTGAGATTCAATAATTTTATGAGAATTATTGAAACAATGTAAATTCTTATTTTTGATCTCTAAAAATTAATAAATTAAAACAAATGAATTACATGATTAATTTAAATGATCAAACCAGATAAAAAACTTATTTATATTACTCATATTCACTATGTTTTCCATACTAAAACATAACCATAAAAAAAACATAGTAACCATGGTCAAAGTACATCATGGTGAACAACACTCATTCATAGTCTACCAAACTCAAAAAAATTCAAAATGATGTAATGCAACACAATCAAGATATTGTAATGCAAGAAAACCATTGACATTGCTTAAGCCTAAATGAATGTTGCAATGTGATGTAACCATTTATGATTGCAATTTGACATAAGGAAATGAAGATGTTTGTCGAAATGCAACATAAACACACTAAAAAAAACTCAAAATCTTGTAATGCAACAAAATCATTGACATTGCTTAAGCCTAAATGAATGTTGCAATGTGATCTAACCATTTACAAATGCAATTTGACATAAGGAAATGAAGATGTTTGTCGAAATGCAACACAACAATTTACAAATGTATAAATTTAACATTATTCAACCAAGATGAATGTCGCAATGCGAGATTACCATAGTAAACCATTACTCACCATAAGCAACATGGTCAACCACAGTCAACCACTACTCATCATAATGAGAACCATAATCAACCATTAGTCACCATAATCAACTTGGTCAACCATAGGAAACTTAGTGCAATGTTTATGGTAATGATAGATTATGGATGACCTTTAATCTGACACCCATATTCCAATACGAGGGATAGAATTCATAAACATCACACTGAAACATAACCGTAAAGGAATGTCACAAGGTGACATAAACCTAGATAACTCAGTGCGATATTTATGAATGCTTGACTATGGATGACCTTTATGTGGAACACATATTCCAATAGGAGGATGCAAAAGGGAGGGGGAATGATGCAATTATACATAACACAATGAAGATGTACATCGCAATGTGACACAACCATTAAGGAATGTTGCAATTTGACATAAGTTAGGCTTGAAAATTTTACATCACATTACGATGTTCATCTAGGGTTATGTCATTCCTTAACCCTAAATGAACATCGCAATGTGATGTAACCATTTAGGAACAATGCAATTCAACATAAGACAATGAAGATGTACATCAAAATGTGACACAACCATTGAGGAATATAGAAATTTGACATTATTCAACCAATATGAACATTGAAATGCAACATTACCATAGTAAAACATGGTTAAACACAATCAACATGCTCAACCATAGTCAACCATTACTAGCCATTATCAACTTCATGAACCATACTCAACCATTACTCACCATAATTCACATGGTCAACCATAGTCAACTTGGTGTGATGTTTATGAATGGTCGACTATGGATGACCTTTAATTTGGCACCCATATTTCAATACGAGGGATGTGATTCATAAGCATTGCACTAAAACATGACCCTAAAGGAAGTTCACAAGGTGACATAACTCTAAATGAACGTTGCAATGTGATGTAACATTTTCAAGGCTAAATCATGTCAACATAACTTTAAAGGAATTTCACAAGGTGACATAACCCTAAATGAACGTTGCAATGCATCATAACATTTTCAAGGTTAAATTATATCAAATAGTTACATTCCTCAATGCTTGTGTTGCATTGTGATGTACATATTCATTGTGTTATGTCAACTTGCATTGTTCATATATGGTTACGTTAGAATGTGAAGTTCATTTAGGGTTATGTCACTTTGCAACATGCATTTATAGTTATGTTTCATTGTGATGTTTATGAATTCATTAACATCACACTGAAACATAACCCTAAAGGGATGACACAAAATGGAAAAACCCTAAATGGATGTTGGATGTGACGTCACCATTTAGAAATGATGCAATTCGGCATAGAAAATGAAGATGTATATCAAAATGAAACACAACCATTGAGGATGTAAGGTACCAAACCAGATGTAATATAATATGCAGAAACATGAATATTCAATAGATATCAATGGAACAACAAAATATTGAGAAGAGAAATACCAGAAATAGCACACCATTGAGGATGTAAGGTACTAGACCAAATGTAATATAATATGCAGAAACATGAATATTCAACAGATATCAATGGAACAACAAAATATTGAGAAGAGCAATACCAGAAATAGTACCTTTATTCAAAGAAAGCAACGTGGACTTGCCTCTTTGAGGGGGAACCTTCAATAGAGCAGAGCCTTACTAACTAAGGTCAACCTTTATTACATGGAAAATATGTTTAGGCCTTATTAACCAATTTCAACCTTTATTACATGGAAAATATATTATTCTATCTACATGAGGGGTTAGGTCCCTAAAATGTCCACCCCCTTGAAAAAGAGTCTTGTCCTCAAGGATTAAGATGAGAACACTGCTACATAATGGTATTTGGTTCCCAGGTGGCATCTTCTAATGGAGTATCCTCATAATGGTCTTTATTTTTGATGAAAATTGTAATGCACATGGTTAGATAATTTTTTTTCTACTAGATTTAAGGTACTAGCCATGATGTTATCAAATTATTTAGTAAACAACAAGCTATCAATACCAAGTGTTTCTTTTTCTAAAATGATGTAGGGAATTTTTAAACCATACACTAATCATGGCTATGTATATAGTTTACAACATGGTCTTGTTCTACAGTTTGTACTGCATGCTTTGACACCCACTAGGTATTGTACACGACTCATGACTCTTGAGGTTGGATTGTTTGTGTTGCACATGCAATTAGGATGGAACATGGAGATATGGACTACAACTATCGAATACACTGAGATTTCTTTTTATTTTTCACATGGTAGTAGATGTATTCATATCTAGTAGATCTGGTTTCTTCTCCTAGACTACTCATACTCAAAAACTATAGTTAAGATAAATGGTTCCTTGGAGTGTACCATCCCACCTAGATCTAAGAAAGACACTTGATTTTAATTATTCCCCTAGTTTACTTCCAAACTTGAAGTGGAAGTCTTGCTTCGACAGCACATAATTTTATCTTTGGTTTATTGGCTTTGTGCCTCACCACTCAATAATAGTAGTTCAAATTGGGGTTTTTGAAGTGTTCCCCCCCCTCCCGCCTTGATTTACATCGACACCTACATGCAACACAACCCCCGCTTCACTCCAAAAGTGAAGTGAAAGCCTTTCTCTAGCAAGGAGATGCAAGGATAAAGATTCTACTAAATGAATATTTTTTCTAGGGATATTTGCCTGAAATCCGGCGAGAAATTGTTGGATTCGAAGATTTAAGTGATTATTTCTATAGAATCCGAGTGCCCTCAGAGTTTTTCAGCATGTTGGATGTTTTCATAGTCAGCTTATCCCTCTCTAGCACCATTCCTAAATTGAGAAGCATTAGTGAAATCAGCCCAAATCGCCCAAATCATTCATTATTATATTTATATATATTTTTAAATTAATAAAATCTATTAAATAAATCATTTATTAAATAAAATTTTATATTCTTTAAATTAAACCTGATCTAAATGAAAGTATCACTATAAGAAGCTAAACTCTGCACAGAAAGGTATCTGACGGATACTCTGGATAATGTGAAAAAGGTATCTTAGGAATACTGTGAAAAATGTGGGTGCCTTCGACAAATGGGCTCTTAAAAGGAAGATTGGGTTGAGGTATATAATATTGCATGAGGCAAATAATATAGCCGGTTCTTTATTCTCTCAGTCTTGCTATCCAAATTCCATTATTCTCTTTCTTGCTATCCAAATTTCACATTAATGAGGATATAAAATTAAGTGTCTTGGAGACATTGTATGATAAACAGGACTAATAAAAAATTTAAAATTATAATTTTGATTTTTGTTTTTTTAAATGTTTCCATTTGGAATATAATATAATATATTCGATCTTTTAGTGTTGTTATAAAACTTTGATAAGTTTATTTTCAGGTGGGTTATGCACTCAAATATCTGTGGCATAGGAGTATGCCAAGGCGGGAATCTAGAAGCTATATTAAAAATTATGACCAGATGATGTATGGCTCAGAAAATATTGAAATTTAAAAAATGGAATTTTAATTTTCAAGCTCGTGTGATTGAGTTTTTCAGTTTTTAATTTATTAGTTAAAATTAATTATTGGTATTTTATTATAATGATTAATTGATTGTAATTTATGTCTGTAAATTTTACTATTCATATTATTGGAAAACTAAGTCAATAGGGGTGGAGTAAGAAGAGTCTTACTAGACTCAAGGAGGGGTGGAGTAAGAAGAGTCTTACTAGACTCAAGGAGGGGTGGAGTAAGAAGAGTCTTACTAGATTCAAGGAGATGCAAGACAAATATATAGCTCGAACGAATTAGATCGTTAAAAAGAATAATTCATGGGACCTGCATAATGAGTTATTAGCATTAAACCATACTAAATGTGTATTGGAAAAAGCATGAAGGTGGCGGGGACGGACGAGAGCGAAATAGGATTTGAGACTTTTGTGAGTCCGCCAACTCGGGAACCTGCCAACCCACGACTATAGAAGGTTGAAAATCGACTAAGTGTTGTGATGTGGTCGGACGGACTCAATGTAGGAGGAATGAGATACATGGAAGTTTGGGGAGTCTGATGATCAAAATGTAGATCGTGGATCTTTTGGATGAAAAATGTGTATCACGGAACATGAAATATGAGAGTTCGACCTCGCCAGTTCCAAGATCCGCGACTGCAGAAAGGGCTAAGTATGGGATAATGTGGCGGTCGGTCGGACTCAATGTGTGAGTGAGGATTTGAAATGAGGTTTCACGAGTCTACCAACTCGGTAACCCACAAACCCGCCATTTTGAAAAAACGGCTAAGTAAAAAAACTAGAAAGGGAGAAAAGAAGGGAAAAAGGAAAAGGGAAAGAAGGGTAAGTATAGAAGAGGGAAAAGAAAGGGAGATAAGAAGTTGGGAAAATATTAAAGGGGAGGGAAATTTCGGAAGAGGGAATTGATCTCAACAACAGGCTCCAACTGTGGGATGATAACCCCCCATGGGTTATCAAGAATCCAGAATCTCTCCTGACTAAGCACTTCTGCCCATTGGGCTATGGAGTCATAGTAGGAATTTACAAACTGAAAAAAAAAAATTATGTACAATGAGAATGAGAAAGTCTTAGGAGAAGAAACCTATCAAATGTTTCTCGTTGACATGAAGCATTAGTATTTTACCCTTCATGTCTTGGAGCATATAAGAGTTAAAACCCAATATCTTCTCGACGACGTATGGTCCGATCCGGAGTGCTTCAAACTTTGTATGCATGAACGGTTTCTCCTTGGCCTTGTTCCAAAGTAACACCAACTCTCCCTTCTAGAAATTATTTACAGTTGTGCTCTGATCAAAATATCTTTTGACGCTCTGTTGCCTCTAAGTGTAAATTCTAACCTTGTACAATATCTACTGCAAACTGATATTAAGAAAAGAACAGAAAAGATACAATGGCAAATACAAACATTACACATAGATTTTTCACCTGGAAACCCAAACCGGGAAAACCAGCATATATTATATTGATACACTTGTGTTACATTGTTTACAATACAATATACATATAGGAGCCANNNNCATCCAAAACCCTAACCCAATGACCTGGATTAGTCCAAAACCCTAATTCCTTAACCGGAAATAGAAAACCATCGGCAAAAACCATGTGCCGAAAACCACCTAATATCATGTGGTCCCGGAAATATGTGGTCCCGGAAATATGTCGGCAAAGAATATAACACATACCCAACTACTAAGAAGTTATATTAAGGGCTTTGCTTCGTTCCTCTTCCATCTTCAGCAACTGATTGATTCTCCTCTGGATGGGTGAGTTGTATTCTATATCTTCGGTATTAACCATAGATATCAATCCATTAAGCTCGAGACAAATCGACATTTTCGCTTTCTTCCCATAAACCAATAGATATGGAGACATCTTGATGCTATTATTTGGAGTCATTCTGCTTTCCCATAATGCATCTGTCAGGTTCAGATGCCAATTCCTTTGGTTCTTGTCAATGGTTTTCTTCAGTATTTGCACAAGTGTCTTTTTTCTGGTTTCGACAAGGTCGTTACCTTGTGGATAGTAATTCGATGATTTACCCATGATGATTCCATATTCTCCACAAAACTCCGTAAACTTCGACCCATTGAAAATCGAACCATTGTCTGTGATAAATTTATCAGGAACACCAAATCTCGATAAAATATTGTCTTTGAGGAATTTAATCAGCTCTTCAGAATCAACCTTCTTTAACACCACCACCTCCGACCATTTTGTGAAATAATGTGTAGCCGTGAGTATGTACATATTCCCTTTGCTAGACTTCAGATTAATTGGCTCGACAACATCGATTCCCCATTAGGAGAATGGTTGCTCCACAATTACGGGTTGTAAGGGCATTGCATATCTCTTCATCTTTCCTGAAAACTGCTAACATGACACACATTTCCTTATCGTGGCGTATGAGTCTCTAAAAATTGATGGCCAGTAGAATCCAATCCTTATTATCTTGTGGGAGGTGGCAGTAGGGGCAAAGTGTCCACCACATATTCCTTCATGGAATTCTCTCATCAAGTCCTAGGCTTGATTTTCATCAACTCATCTCAGTAGTATGTCTTCATAGTTTCTCTTGGATAGTATGTCATCAATCAACACATATTGGTTCGCCTTCATATTTAATGTTCTTCTCTTCTTGGAGTTCATGGTGACAAGAAACTTCCCGAAACTTAAGTAAAATATAATATCTTTGTACCATTCTGAATCAACTAATGGTTCTCTGACTGAGATTGAGATCATCCCATCGACCGAATCCCCATTCACGATGAGCTTGCATAAACCTTGTCCTTTAATTTCTTTCAAAGGT
Organism: Picea engelmannii; assembly: GCA_009831015.1. NCBI lineage: Eukaryota > Viridiplantae > Streptophyta > Pinopsida > Pinales > Pinaceae > Picea > Picea engelmannii. The sequence goes on along the minus strand of ML794461.1, from coordinate 381,389 downwards.
TTAATCTCAATATCATATTCTTGTATTTTTTCCAACAAGTTAGCCCATTTTCCTTCTCTCAATTGTTGATTTAGAAGCATCTTCACTGGTGATGAGGGAACATAAGAAATAATATGGGATTTTAATATATACGTCTGAAAGTGCGCTATTAATTTTACAAGAGCCAAGGCTTGCTTCTCTAGTTCTGAATACCTCAACTCATAGTCGTGCAGGTTTTTTCTCATAAAACGTATTGGGAGTTCTTCTCCTTTTCTATTTTTCTGAGTGACCATTGATACAACAACTGTCTATGTAGCAAATGAATAGATGATGAAATCTCTTTGAAATTATGGACTAATGAGGACAAGAGTAGTGGTGATTGTTCCTTTGATGTTATTGAACGCCTCTTGAGTATCTGTTGTCCATTCGAACCTCTGCTCCTTTTTCAACAACAAATTGATCGGCTTTACAATGATTTCATAGTCAATAACGAATCTTCACACAAAATTTATTTTTCCGAAGAATGATTGGACCCCCTTTTTGGATGTCGGGGGGTTGAGCTTGTTTATTTCTTTAACTCTTTCCAGATCTATGTAAATCACTTCCTCTCATACAATGTGGCCCAACAGTTTTCCTTGAGTCACCGCAAATAGGCACTTCTTTGGATTTAGAGATACACCATATAGTCTACATCTTTCAAAAACCTTTCTTAAATGATGGACGTGCTCATATTTTTTCTTTGAATGCATCACCAATCCATCTTGATAGTATGCCATAAATTCTCCTATCATCCCATTGAATGCATGATCCATGGCCCTCTGGAATGTGGCTCCAACGTTCTTCAAACCAAATGCAATTCTATCATATGCATATGTCTCCCACGGTGTGATAAATGCTGTCTTTTCCCTATCTTCCTCGGCCACCAAGACCTGGTTATATCTAGAAAAAACATGCAACATGGAAATGTAGGCCGATCCAGTAACTTGTTGTAGAAGGAACTCCATATTAGGTAAAGAACAATTATCTTTTATGCTTTCTTTGTTGAGGTCTCTGAAGTCAACACACATCCGAATTTTCTCGGTCATTTTTCTTACAATCACTGGATTTGAAAGCCAGTCTGAATGTATAATGGGATAAATTATCCCTGCTTTCTTCAATTTCTCCAATTCATTCTTTACCAAAGGTTTCGGCTTGCGATTCATCATCCTTATTTTTTGTTTCACTGGCTTTGCTTCTTCCCTCAAATGGATAATATGCTGGAATATAGTTTTATTGTAATATTTGAAATCATCATAGGTCCAAGCGAACACAACGATAAATTATTTGAATAAGGAAACATATTGATCAACCTCCTCAGTGGTGCAATCAACTCCAAGGTTGACATATTTCGGGGAACTGTCAGTTCCAATATTGACTTTTCTCATTTCTTGCACTTTTTGGACTGAAACTTCTTCAAGGATATTCTTAGCATGATCTTCTTTTGTAAAAATAGATTCATCTTGTATACAATCTTTGGGGATAGAAGAAGAGCGATCGTATTCATCATCATCATCATCATTATTTAAAAAAAAAATTCTCCAACTATTCATCATTCTCAAATACTTGTAAGTACTCAATGTTATCGGGCACAGACAGTCGGAAATCTCTTTCTACCTGGAAAGACATTTTTCTTTAGACATCATCTGGGTTTGACAATGAGGCCTCCAAGGCTAGTGAATCTTCCTTTTGATTCTTGTCCCTCGGAATGAAATAAATGTTGAAGGAATTGAAAGATTCCATCAATTCGTTAACTCTTTTGAAATATAATTTAACTCTTTCCTTTTTTATTTTATAGCTCTGGGTAACCTGATTGATGACCAACTCCGAGTCGTCAGTTACAATGAGATGTTCTATTTTCATTTCATGTGCAAGGATCATCCCATGAAGCAAAGATTCATATTTTTCCTCATTATTTGTGCATGAAAACTCCAGTCTTACAACATGTGGATGCATAATATTACTTGGACTCAAAAGAACAATTCCAACTCCATTCCCGGATTTTGAACAAGCTCCATCGAATGACATCCTCCGGTAGCCTTCAAATAAACACTCTTGATTCTTGATGTCTTTAACTTGCTCTAGGATTTTTTTATGCTCCATGTATAGGATAACATAATTTCCAATCCCGACATCTATGTAATCCTCCATCAATTCATTGTCCTTCTTCTTGAAAGAGAAGGGTTTTCTAGGTTCATGGAGTACTTTAATCAACACTCCCTCTTTTCCTGGTAGCATCATACAACTTCCATTGTTCATTATATATCCACTAATCATGGATGTCCAATCTCTTCCCAACATAACTCCATATGCTGGGGGAAGGTATACCACAATAATATTGAAAACTGTAATGATATGGGGGGATGTTGTAATCCAAGCATAAAATTCCTCGATTTCTCCATAAGCTGGAACTTTTCTATAATCAATTGCATTTATGCTTTCAACGGTTTCATAATACTTAGTGTAACTCATGCCTAATGCCTCCATGACCGCAAGAGGCATTATATTATTTGTCGCACCAATGTAAACTAAAAAATTATGTAATGAAACATCATGATTTTCAATTGAAATGTAGAAGGGAAAAAAATTACCTCTCATCTTGGCAGTTGACAGGCTCTGGCTTTGTTTTGGACTGGTAATGATAACTTCATCTCTTTCAGATGGATCATCCAACAACTTCAAAATGTTTTTTCTTTGTTGCGGAATATTCACCACTTCTGTAAAGGGAAAAGTTATCCTTAATTTACTTGAGTCCTCCATGACATTATATGTCATTTGAGTGAATTTTGACGCCAGGTGTTTCCTTTTAGTTCCATTTCCATCTGTCACTTTCTCATTTGACACTTTTTCATTTGTTTTTTATTTTTCCTTTTCTTTTCTTTTTTCCTTTCGAGAGTCACCTTTATTTTTTGGTCTATTTACAAACCCTCTTGTTTGGGAGACGTTTTCTTGCGAGTTGGGATCGTTGTCCCACTCTCCAAATATATACATGGATGTATCACATCTGTCCATATGCACAGTTTTAGAGCTCTCATCAGGTGAGTAATAATTTTATTGCTCAATCAATTGCTTGTCATAGACATCATCCAAAACAACAGCATTTGGAGTAGGCTGTCTGGGAACCCTTGGTCTTTGTGGGTTATCCGTGTTCTCAAACCTCACTCTTTTTCTGGGGGAGGGTTCCTCCTTTGCTTTGGGATTGGAATTCTTGGGTTTGGCATGTAATTATCTCCCCTTCTTAGTATGGTTATCTCATTCTGCATTTGTTTGATGGTTCTATTCATCTGTGCAATTTCAATCCTTCACTTAGTTTCTTGTGCAGCCATAGGGTCAACCTTCACGTCATGTATGGTTCCCTTGAAAAATCCTCCTCTCATTGTTTGATTCGGAGCCGCTCGAGGCTTGAATTCTTCATTCTTTATTGAACTAGAAGCTCCTTGATTATCAATATTTAATCCTCCTAGTTTCCTTTGTATTCTTCCCAGTATAATATCAGGGTCACCACCTGTTTCAATCATAATTTCTTCCATCTCAGTGGCTTTAGTCATTGCCTCCTCTGTAGTATCCATTTGGGATGTTATGATAACATATTTTACATTCAGGGGCATCACATTCTTATAAAAATCGAGAATGACAGGGTCATTTGGTATTTTTTCTTATGGAATCTTACTCAAGGTTTTATTGAACCTGAGATTAAAATCTCATATCTTTTCATTCTTCCTCAGCCCAATCTGGGTGAAATCGATGAGAAGGATATGGTAAGCAATTGGAGGGGAAAACATAGTCATGAAATTAGCTTCGAGATCATTAAATGAGTGAATGGATCTACTGGGCAACGTTGTATACCATTCATATGCTCTTCTTGATAAGGTTTGCAAAAACAAGCTTACCATGACATCGTCATACTCAACACGATGAAAATCACAAACATCAAGAAATAAGTGTAGATGCCTCTCTACATCGATTGCTCCATCTCCAGAGAATTCTTTTAGGGTGCCCTTAGGGAGAACAAGGAGATCATGTTGCTCACCTATAATATTTAGAGGGGAATCTCTTACCCTCCTTCGATTTTAAAATCCTGGGTTTCCTTGATTTCTTGCACCATCTCTTCCAACTCCTTGTCTGTCCTCATGATTCTCATCTCAAGGTTGTTCGTTTCTTTCTGCCATGTCTAGAGATATTCAAGGGATAGGATTTTCACTTCTAAGAATAAATAATTTCTTGCTTTTGCTTCTGGTAATGGGTCCCTTGTATTCGTCCAAATTCAATCCCAACCTTGTTCTTGTGTTGCTCTAGCTAGCCTTTTATTTCTTCAGTCTTGTCGTTCCTCTCTCCTCTATCTTCGAAGGATTTCTCTTTCTTCTTATTCGACTAATACATGCCATGATATTTCTAACTCTTCTCTAGTATCGGTTGTTGTTATTACCATATTGTACAATTGATGTAAAACACTCCGTTGATTATTCAATCCAATTTCCAAGTGGGGCTGATCAGCCTGGGGAAAAGTCATGTATTTTTTCAAAACGCTAGACCAGATTTCAAATTTCAATTCATTCCCCAGTATGGTCACCAAAAATTTTGACGCTTGAATCCATTAGGACCGAAACGAAAACCTCACGAGGATGTAAATCCCTCGTCATTTTTATAGAGGTGGGACTCCTCTTTAGATTTTCTTAATATTTTCAAATATTCAGAATGTGGGACTTGACAGAGGTCCGTCGTAGTAATTCAAAGAAATATAAATATAGCGAATAAATAAAAGGAAAATGTTTTTGTTGTCTTTTTAAAGAAATTTCTTGAGAGGGGACCAGAAATCACACACATCACATATTTAAAGAAAATAAGCAAAATTTCCTCACATCCATCATAGTTTAACATAAAGATTTTTTATCACATAAAAATGAAAGAAGATGATTTGAATGCACAAGAGAACTTTAACATAGTGGATACATGAGAAACTCAAATAAATATAATGATAGATCAACCTCAAATACTTTATAATATGAAAACAGGGTTACAAAGCAATTCCCAATATACTCGATATTGTTCCCAAAGTAGTTCTCTTGAAATTTTCAAAAAATATATATTATGTTACATATTCCTGAAAATGTAAATGCATTTGTCTTAAAGACTGGGATTAGGGATTTCACAGAACATAAAGCAAATAAATACAAGAAATAAGTTTTTAGAAAGAGGACGGTGGACGGTGGAAGGATCAACAAGACCTGGTAAGAAGAAAAAAGAGTTATCAGTGTTCGGTTAAACCTTTCTAGTGAAAGAGGTGGAATAAATGGATGAAGGACTTGATAAATAAAATAAGGATGTGATCAGTGTAAACTTACTATGATGGTCGCTCATGTGTTCACTTTCTCACTGATGTCCTTTTATTGTTTTCATCAACGGTTACAAGAACTGTCTCAACTGCTTCTTTCCCTTCATTTGTCAATTTATCAATATCCTTATTGAACCATTCCTCAATGTAACTTTTCATAGGTGCCACATTGATTTCATGTCGGATTTTAATATTGAACAACTCGCCCTCCAAGTCTCGGAGATCAATGGAACTTCCATGTAATATTTCTTCAATATCCTGATTTTTTACGGAGTAGTCCACTAGCCAGTTATCTATGGCGTTCTCATCATATTCAATTATGTCATAGAAAATTTCAATGGATAATCCTCTAAAACTTTCCACTTGCTCATCAAACTATTTTTTTGTTATGAACAATGATTTGAGGATCAACTTCATATATTGGACTTTGTTAGTGCTTCCGGCTAGGTCCACTTCCATGAGTCTTGTGAATAGCTCTTCTCTCCTTGTTATGGCTTGGTTGCATGCCTGAACGATGTTGTTCAAGTTCTTTATTTTCTCTTTCCAACATGCATTCAACTGCTTGATCCGACTTGGAGAGGCAAGGTCTTCCTCTCTTCTCTTTAGCTCTGACATGTTGGTAACTTTAATACCAAAGGGTACCACAACATCGAGGTAGAAACCTTATTCGTTTTTTAGGTCGGCCTATAGATATTCAAGGAAGGCATGCGCCCTTGAACCAAAAGAAAAAATTCTCTTTGAAATTTCCCAAGCTTTTGTAATTAGTGCCATTCTTTTCTTGATATTGTTCTCCACATAGATCCTGGATGATGTGAGCAAGCTTGAGGATCATTTTATTTTGGCAGCGAGCGTGGCATGTCCGAAAATTGCCAAAGGGATGGAAATAAATGGAAGAGGCATCAAAGTCTCTTCTAGTTCCTTAATCCTTTCGTTTAACCTTTCATTTTCATCTTCGAGACTATCAATGGAATTGTCCAATGCATCATCGGTGGCTCTATGGATTCTGGAAACATAGGAAGGTCGCATATTCTTTAGGTTAACCTCAGAATGAGATTTCCCCTTTTTATTATTCACATCACTCTTCTCAATAATTAATTTTTTAGATTCGTTGTCAAAGACAACACTCTAAAATACAAATGATTCTTCTTCATCAAATATCTCATTTTCAACAATTGCCAACGACTGATTTTGGTGGGTTGTGCCTCCTGGATGATCAATGTTAGGAAACATCTTCTCAATGTTAGTCGTGAGCTCCATATCCTCGAGGGAGAAGCTATTGATATCACTTTCAACGTGACACTCTTTTTCTTCTTGTACAATATTCTTCCTCTTTTTCCTCAAAGGAATTTTATGGGAGCTTTCAATTTTTCCTGGAGGGGGGTTCTTTTCTCCTACTCCGCCTGAACTACTGATGATTACCTTTCTTGATGGGTGGGTCATTGGAGAACTACTACGAGGTGTTTAAGTATTGGGAGTAACAGTTGGGGACTGGGCAATTTTCTCACTGGGACCTTTTCCTCTCTGTTTATACAATTCATTGGTATTGAGTACTATCTCTAAGTCACCAACAATGTGGGTGGGACTTCCCAGGTTATTATCTTCTTCTCCTCCTAGAAATGTATGGATAAATGAACTGCTAAAACCCATTTTTAACATATGTTCCAAAAAGATTCCATTAGGGTCAAACCCTCTAAGAAGAAGGGGATGAATAATAAGAGTACACTCTAGACCACTAAAAGTTCTGGTCCTCTCATCCAAAAATGTTCAAAGTATCTCCGCAGAACTGTTGTCGAGCTGTCGCTACCATGAGTTGATGGGAGCGTTCTTTTGATCTAGATAATATTTGAAATGGGTGCTTGAGAGATATAAAATAATATTCCACAAAACATGCTTTAATGTGGTTAATTGAGAGATTTCATCGGCCCTTCACCTATTAATGACAATATTTGTGGGACCTGCATAATGAGTTATTAGCATTAAACCATACTAAATGTGTGTTGGGAAAATCACAAAGGTGGTGGGGACAGACGAGAGTGAAATAGGATTTGAGACTTTTGTGAGTCCGCCAACCCGATAACCCGTGAACCCGTGATTGCAGAAGGTTGAAAATCGGATAAGTGTTGTGATGCGGTTGGATTGACTCAATGTAGGAGGAATGAGATACTTGGAAGCTAAGGGATTCCAATGGTAAAAATGTAGATCATGGATCTCTTGGATGAAAAATGTATATCACGAAACATGGGATATGAGAGTTTGACCCTGCCAGTCCCAGGAACCTGACACTGTAGAAATGACTAAGTATGGGATAATTTGGTAGTCGGTCGGACTCAATGTGTGAGTGAGGATTGGAGATGAGGATTCATGAGTCCACCAACCTGGGAACCTGTGAACCCGCCATTTTGAAAAAATGGCTAAATACAAAAACTAGAAAGGGAGAAAAGAAGGGAAAAGGGAAAAGGGAAAGAAGAGTAAGTATAGAAGAGGGAAAAGAAAGGGAGATAAGAAGTTGGGAAAATAGAAAAAGGGATGGAAATTTTGGAAGCGAGAATTGATCTCAACAACATGCTCCAACTATGGGATGATAACCCCCCGTGGGTTGTCAAAAATACATAATCTCTCATGACTAGGCGCTTCCTCCCATTGGGCTATGGAGTCACAGTAAGAATATACAAACTAAAAAAAATAAAATTATGTACAATGAGAATGAGAAAGTCTTAGGAGAAGAAACCTTTCAAATGTTTCTTGTTGACAAGCAGCATTAATATTTTACCCTTCATGTCTTGGAGCATATAGGAGTTAAAACCCAATATCTTCTCGATGACGTATGGTCCTATCTAGAGTGCTTCGAACTTTGTATGCATGGACAGTTTCTCCTTGTCCTTGTTCCAAAGTAGCACCAACTCTCCCTTATGGAAATTATTTACAATTGTTCTTTGATCAAAATATATTTTGACGCTCTGTTGCCTCTGAGAATTTCAATTTAGGGCTTTTCTTCATTCCTCTTCCATATTTAGCAACTGATTGATTCTCCTCTGAATGGGTGAGTTGTCTTCTATATCTTCGGTATTAACCATAAAGATTAATGCATTAATCTCGAGACTAATCGACATTTTCTCTTCCTTCCCATAAACCAATAGATATGTAGACATCCCAATGCTATCCTTTGGAGTCATTCTGCTTTCCTATAATACATCTGCCAGCTTCAGATGCCAATTCCTTTGGTTCTTGTCAATAGTTTTCTTCAGTATTTGGACAAGTTTCTTGTTTGTGGATTTGGCAAGGTCATTACCTTGTGGATAGTAATTTTATGGTTGACCCATGATGATTCCATATTCTCCACAAAACTCCATAAACTTCGACCCAATGAAAATTGAACCATTGTCCATGATAAATTTATGAGGAACACCAAATCTCGATAAAATATTGTCTTTCAGGAACTTAATTTTCTTTTCAGAATCAACCTTCTTTAATGCCACTGCCTCCGGCCATTTCATGAAATAATTTGTAGCCATGAGGATGTACATATGCACTTTGCTATACTTCAGATTAACTGTTCTGACAACATCGAGTCCCTATTTGGGGAATGGCTGCTCCACAATTATAGGTTGTAAGGGCATTGTGAATCTCTTCATATTTCCTGAAAACTACTGGCAGGACACACATTTCTTTATTGTGGCATATGAGTCTCTGAAAATTCATGGCCAGTAGAATCCAGTCCTTATTATCCTGTGGGAGGTGGAAGTAGGGGAAAAATGTAGTATGTCTTGGGCTTGATTTTAATCAACACATATCAGTAGTATGTCTTCATAGTTTCTCTTGAATAGTATGTCAACAATAAGGACATATTGGTTTGCCTTCATAGTTAATGGTCTTCGCTCCTTAGAGTTCATGGTGACAGGAAACTACTCGGACCTTAAGTAAAACATAATATCTTTGTACCATTCTGAATCAACTAATGGTTCTTCGATTGAGATTGAAATCATCCCATCGACATAATCCCCATTCGCGATGAGCTTGCATAAACCTTGTCCTTTAATCGCTTTCAAAGGTTTAATATCGATATCATATTCTTGTATTTTTTCCAACCAGTTAGCCCATTTTACTTCTCTCAACTGTTGATTTAGAAGCCTCTTCACTGGTGATGAGGGAACATAAGCAATAATATGGGAGTTTAATATATATGTATGAAAGTGTGCTACTACTTTTACAAGAGCCAAGGCTTGCTTCTCGAGTTTTGAATACCTCAACTCATAGTCGTGCAGGGTTTTGCTCATAAAACTTATTGGGATTTCTTCTCCTTTGCTATTTTTCTGAGTGAGCACGGATGCAAAAAATGTCTCTATAGAAAATGAATAAATGGTGAAATCTCTTTGAAAGTGTGGACTAATGAGGACATGATCAGTGGTGATTGCTCCTTTTATATTATTGAACGCCTCTTGAGTGTCCACTATCCATTTGAACCTCTACTCCTTTTTCAACAACAAATTGATTGGATTTACAATGATTTCGTAGTCAGGAACGAATATTTGCACAAAATTGATTTTTTTGAAGTATGATTGGACTCCATTTTTGGATGTCGGGGGGTTGAGCTCGTTTATTTCTTTAACTCTTTCCGGATCTATGTAAATACCTTCCTTGCATACAATGTGGCCAAACATTTTTCCTTGAGTCACCGCGAATAGGAACTTTTTTGGATTTACAGATACACCATATAGTCTACATCTTTCAAAAACCTTTCTTAAATGATGGAAGTGTTCATATCTTTTCTTTGAATGCACCGTCAAGTCATTTGGATAGTCTGCCATAAATTTTCCTATCATCCCGCTGAATGCATGATCCATGTCCCTCTGGAATGTGGATCCAGCGTTCTTCAAACCAAAGGGCATTCTATCATATGAACATGTATCCCACGGTGTGAAAAATGATGTATTTTCCCTCTCTTCCTCGGCCACCAAGACCTGGTTATATCTAGAAAAACCATCCAACATGGACATGCAGGCTGATCCAGTAACTTGTTGTAGAAGGAACTCCATATTAGGTAAAGAAAAATTATCCTTTATGCTTGCTTTGTTAAGGTATTTGCAGTCAACACACATCCGTATTTCCCCTGTCTTTTTTCTTACAATAACTGGATTTGAAATCCAGTATAAATTTATGATGGGATAAATTATCCCTCCTTTCTTCAATTTCTCCAATTGAATCTTTACCAGAGGTTTCGGCTTGGGATTCATCATCCTTATTTTTTGTTTCACTGAATTTGATTCTTCCCTCAAAGGGATGATATGCTAGAACATAGTTTTATTTTAAGCTTTAAAATCATCATAGGTCTAGGCGAACACATCTATATATTCTTTGAATAAGGAAACATATTGATCAACCTCCTTAGTGGTGCAATCAACTCCCAGGTTGACATATTTCGGGGAACTGTCAGTTCCAATATTGACTTTTCTCATTTATTGCACTATTCGGACTGAAACTTATTCAAGGAGATTCTTAGCATGATCGTATTTCGTTAAAAGAGATTCAGCTTGTATACAATCTTTGCGGACAACAACAGAGCGATTGTTTTCATCATCATCATCGTCATTATTTAACAAAAAATTCTCTAGTTGTTCATCGTTCTGACATACTTGTAAGTACTCAATGTTATCGGGAAGGGACGATCGGAAAGATCTTTCTACCTGGAAAGATGTTTTCTTTGGACATCGTCTGGGTTTGACAATGAGACTGCCAAGGCTAGTGAATCTGCCTTGTGATTCTTGTCCCTTGGAATGAAAGAAATGTTGAAGGAACTGAAAGATTCCATCAATTCGTTAACTCTTTTGAAATATAATTTAAGTCTTTATTTTTTTTATTTTATACCTCTGGGTAACCTGATTGATGACCAACTATGAGTCGACAGTTACAATGAGATGTTCTATTTTCATTTCCTATGCAAGGATCATCCCCTGAACCAAAGCTTCATATTCTGCCCCATTATTTGTGCATGAAAACTCCAGTCTTACAACATGTGGATGCATAATATTACTTGGACTCAAAAGAACAATTCCAACTCCATTCCCGGATTTTGAACAGGCTCCATCGAATGACATCCTCCAGTAGCCTTCAAACAAACACTCTTGATTCTCAACGTCTTTAACTTTCTCTAGGATTTCATTATGCTCCATGTATACAATATCATAGTTTCCAATCCCGACATCTATGTAATCTGTTGAGGGGTTTGAGATCCCTTTAGCTCAACATAAGGAACCAAACCTGTCTTAGAGGCCCAATTAGACTCTGTAGCGTTTGATGGTGGAATGGTTCTCTAGACCTTTCAGTGTAGCTAATTTATCAATGGACTTTACTTGGTGATTGATAGGATGTTTTTCTATGAAAATTCCTTCTTCAGATTAAACGTTCTCTTTTTATCTATTCTTTTATTAGACGAGTCTAATAAAAAATGAGATGTAATGGTATAAACCAACTGATAGAAATGATTCTTAACTACTGAAGAAGGTTGAGCTTGGGATAACCCTCGAGCTTAAGCATGCAGACAAATATATTCACACCTATTATAAGCCTAGTACTAATACGCTAACTTGCTGGTATTTCAACATTGACTGAGATACAATTATCGTAAGAAAAATATGCATGTAATAAGATGATTGCAAGAAAAATAGTTTCATTAGCTCTACCATCAATCACACATTAACACAATGATTTTCTTTCCATCATTAAGAACAAAAGAACTGCAAAAAATATTGAAACATATAACTTATCAATAGATTCAGAAACTCTTACTTGTTACAACATCAATTACTGAAATAAAAGTTGGAAGTAATTCCTCCTCAATCCAATGACATAATGCCTTTGATGGAAAAAAAAAGTAGAATTTTGTCTCTAGTCCTAAACATGACTTCTCAATTAAGGTTGTTCAGAAATAGTTCTTTACAATTCTCCAAAAGAGGGTCTCTTCCCCAAACCATCGACCTTTTTTAAAAGGTCAATCCTTTTATTTATAAAGAATCACTAACTAAAAATAATTGTTACAAGTTTAAGTTAAGTAAAACAAAATAGTGACATGTGGCGCTTGATCTATTTGTTCTCTGGAAATAATATTGTGGTTCTAATAGAGTGGATGACTCTTTCCATATTATGACCACTTGATGAAGAGATCCTCGCATGTGTTTGCATACGGGAACTTGTGTTGATCCATAGGGGCTCAAAGGATTTATTTCACTTCTATTTCCCATTCTTTGTATTTGATGATCTTCGCACTTAACCACTGCAAAACTGCATGAGCCTTAATCGGATGTTCCATAAAATGTTGTATTTGACCTGGTGCCATGCTTTCCACCTATGTGATCTCCACTTCCCATGCTAATTATTGTTCTGCATGTCGCTTGACTATGTCATCCAGGTCGACAAATTCTTCGGGTGAGATGAATTCTGGGAGACCAATGCCTTTCATCTCCTGATTGATCTTTCCCCACCTTTTTAACACTCTTCCCACTTCTTTTGTATCTCCCGTTGAGGTTCCTGGGCCATACTTACCCAATATTCATCTGCTTTCCTGATCCCAGAGATGTTTCTATCCCTTAGCACTAGAATACCATGTTCCTCTGCATCTCGGCCCTTCTGCACTGCGCTGATGTAGTCAATTATTTATACTTCTTAGTATGCTTTCTCATACCATCTCTCCACATCCTTGCAGGTTTCTAGTGCCATAAGGGTATCTTCCTAGAAATCGGCTATACCTGCAGTGAAAATATGTCTTTCGCTTGTGAAATTTGCATAAGCATCTTGGAACTCACTCTTCAGAAACATTGTGGCTTGCGTCAAGTCTTGATAGTATTTTTGCAAATGGCATAGATGATCTAGCTCCTTTCATTTTTATCTCGCCTTGCTTGATCCAACGTGGAATCAGTCATAGCAATCCCTTCGTCGATGAGCTCATATGTCTTTGCATGTTCTGTACTGAACAACTTCTCCTCCATGGTGATGAGAATCAAGCTATCCAGCACGAGTCTTCTCTTCTTGGTGTTCCTTTTCATGATATATTTCCTCTTCTTTTCATAAGCTATCGCCTGTATATCGACGACCTCATCAATAGCCTGAGGGATTTGTTGTTCTCCCCAGGTTATAGTGTTTCCCATGCTCCCTGTTGTGTGTATTTGTTCTAGGACTAGTTCATGTACTTCTTTCATATGCTTTGATGGCTCGACCTTCGTTTGGTGTCCATCGGTTGGTGAGGTATCGAATGAAATTGAAGAGTCAGTGATAGGTTCAGTACTTACTTGGTGATCAGCTGTTGAAGTGATGATATCTTGTTGTTTCACTTCCCATTTTTTTCCACCTGATCCTATCTCCTCTCTAAAGCTATCTTTCGGGGTCCCTGACAGGTCGAGAAACTTAGTGTCTAAGACACTTTCGACCTCATGGTTGCCCTGCGGAGGGTTTTGAACTGATGCATTGGGACTTGGAGCAGATGTTTTCTCAAGTTCCTTCTCCTCTGTAATTGGTATCAGAGTTACTAGTGAGACCTCTGAAATCTCCTCATAATCATATATGGTTATTAGATCAAACAGTGGATTTGGCACACCTGTTTCACCTAGTGTTCTTGGACTTTCAAACTGGGTTGGAATGGTCACCGGTGATCTAATCTATGGTGATGGAACTCTAGGGTTTTCCAGATTAGTGATTTCCTCCAGTTGTATTGAATCTGATCCATTTGGCTCCTCTCTGATTGTAATTGGGTCGTTCGAGGGGATCCTCATCATTTCTGTTATTTGAGGATCGTTCTCTAGTTGGTCGATGACTCTCTGGGCTCCTTCTAGTAACAACAACCCTCTCCTTTGTGCCTCTGTGGTTTCTGTTGCTCTGATTTCTTCTCTAACCCTAAGAGATTCTTGAGCTGACTACTTTATTGTTTCGACCTGCCCATCCATGCTCATAGCTTTGAACTTGTCATGTGCATATGGCCAACATGAAGAGACTTGCAAAGCATGTTGGAGGACAAGGCCTTTAGGGTCATGCTTTTGAAACCAACCTGATGGAAACCTGTATACTAGCTGACTCAAACCCTCTTGTTTAGATTGAGTCATTTCCTTCACTATATAAAATCCCACATGGAAATCGTAGGGTATAAATGCTTGTTTCTTGTCCTTGACCAAAGTGGCGTTATATCCCTGTTGGATAGTATGATAATAGATTTCTCCTACGATGAGTGGGTCTGGGACGTGATTAGGGAGAAAATGTGGTGCTCCAGTGGCCCCAAACACCCTGATATAGGTCGTGTGTTAATCTAGATACCAGTGACCTACTTTCGAGATCATTTTCTTGGCCACTACAGACAGCCTTGGGCATTCCTTTTTAAATATAATGAAATAAATCCTGGCAATGAATTCATCTCAAATAAGGGCGTAAGAATTTTTGTACCTGTTCTCCCATAGGATGTTGAAGTAGACATGAACAGGAAGTTCTGCATCATGCCATCTTAAATTCATCCCGACAAAGACATTCCTTGCGCAGATTACATGTAGTAGGTACGAGGCCATGTGAAAAGCGGGATCTTCTCCTTCTTTTAGAATCTGAGCCTGCAATACATTGGTGCTCAATTGCTAGGAGATGATTTCTCCCCAGTTGAAACTACTCCCCAAAATAGACATAATGTATGCCAAGGGCATCCATGCTTCTGATAAATTGGCGCAGTCCTTTTCCCTGTATAATCGGAAGATAAGAGCCATCAAGTAGATATATGGCTCCCTCAGGTTCACTATCCCATAGCAGCCATTGCTCCAGTTTGTAAATTTCTTGTCCTCCTTCACCATGCGGACATAAATCGACTGGTGTCGTGGAATTCATAGAATTTCACCACGAAGTCTGTGTTTAGCCACTCCTTCGGGTCCCTGAGCTTGTAATACTTTTGGACCTATGTCGGGAGAAAAAATCTGACACATCCACCATTCTCATCATTAATGAGGCACTTCTGCGCATCTTTATTATCAATTAGCCAACTCAGAGTCTCAATGAAGAGTAATACTGGAGTTTGGTAGGCTACCATATGAGAGCATGACTGTCGAATGTTAGGGAAAACTTGGTCGTCGAGTGCCCTTACATCTGGGTCGTTGTGTGGGGTAAAATCTGGGTAATCCTCTCGGTTGATTCTGTTGAATAGATCTCCCCACTGTGGGAGCATTATTTTAGATCTAGTGGTCGCTTCTATATCACCAAAATCTGGGGGTTGAATGAATGCCTTCTTCATCGAAATTTTAATGAATGGTTCCACCTTGGGAGCATATTCCAACTACCTCGCAGTTCCGGGAGAAGAACCTTCACCAATCTTTGCCTCCTTTAACTTCGGTGCCCTCAGTGAGCATCTGGTTGTTGGCTTTCTTGGAGGCATTTTTCCCTGCAGATAGAACATAGTTAGACACCATGTAACAGATCAAATGCTGATATATAAAAATTATGACCGTCGAACTGATGAAATTTAACACATACCTCTTCTGCTAGCTTAACCTAGTTTTGATAGTCCGAAAATCAAATGCAACTCTTGAGACACTCTCTTCGCTTCTTCGGCTGCTCTGGAAATGGAAACTTGTGTGTGGAATAGAGTTGTTCGAAGTTGTCTTAGTGATTTAAATAGGGATCATACTTACCTTGTCACACAGTTATTCAATTCAGGATATGAGTGTGGTGCTAAAAATATTGTCGCCAGATCTTTATTATGTTTAAAATTAAATTTGATTGTAGGTTGGTGGCATAGGTGTGGGCTATAATGTGTTCTATCGAGGATTTCAAATTCTTGTTGTTCAATCGGTGCACGGGGTAGAAACGTATGTGGAGCGAAACATTAGCTGGCCTATTAAATGGCAGAATCCGATCGTATCTCATGCTGAAAAAATCCCATCGTTTTGCTAATCTAACTGGTGGATCAGGAGTCGTGGATTCTCTTTAACCATTGTTCATTGATATCTCCTGGAAAAAAATCCAATGCCGATGTAAATGTTTTGAACCTGGACATAATATATCTAGCTAAACAATAATACACACATTTGCAGAGAGAATTGGAGAAAGAAGAAGAAGGAGAGAAAAAATGGAAGAATTCTCATTAACCGTTTCCACACTCAAAGAGTGAATAATTTACAATATATATAGAATAAATGAGTAACTAATGAGCCATAGTGGTGGTCCAGATTGATCTGGACACACACCAACAGTTACAAGAGTAAACTGCCACCTAGTCTAGTCTCTCAGGTAGTTACGGGAGTGAACTGTCACCTAACTGAGTTAACTAGTCAACTAGTCGTCAGTTAACTGGATGAACAAAGAGTAGTGAGTTGGTGATGATCCCAATGTTGCATGGTGACAAAACCAATGCAACATATAAACTCAACTCAACTAGTCAAACTGAAGTGTCAACTGAAAGAGAATATTCTCCAGGTGGAATATTCTCCCCTAAAATATAGGAGACTRGATAATGACTAATTATGACTAATAAACAAGGAATAACCTTAGGAAAAATAAATCCTAGGTGTGTGTGAAGTAACTCCAACACCCCCCCTAAACATCACTATGGTGAAAATAAAGAATGGGTCCCGGCTACGAGGCCATGTTAGGTACCCAAATACAAGAGATACACTGAAATAAACGAGGAAAGAGGGAAAACCTCATGGGAACAAGCCCCCCCCCTCAAATTACAATTCATAAAATAAAAAAAGAGAAGGAACAAAAAACAGTTGCTAAGCAACCCTGTCCTTCACTCCAAGAAGACCTCGCAACTGTGCAAGTTTGTGCTCGTTGAAGATTTTGTTGAAGATGTAGATGTCTGCACGAATCTGATGAAGTGTATGCACCATTGAGATGTCCACACATATCCACTTTCTCTTCTTGTAATGAACAATATCCAAATAAATTTTGGATAAAACTTTGAAAATCATGCGGTCGTTTCTGGAAAAATGTTGAAATTTTGTTGATTTTAAAACGATCATAACTTCACTTTCCAGACTCCATTTTGGATGATTTTTTTTTTGAAATTGGATATGTTTTCGAGAGGAATTCAAATATCCAATTTTTTTCTGCAATTTTTTCTCATAAAATATCATAATGGCCCCTGATGTGCGCAGATCCGTTTTTTACTCCTGAGATTCATGCATTGTGCATGGAAAAATATCTGCATGTGACTCCTGAGATGCATGCCATATATATTCCACATGAATTTCAGAAAACAAATCTGAAATGGAGTAGACATCATCTTTAATTATTGGAATACAAATTTCTGCAAATACTTTTGTGGAAGGCTCTTCATAATAAGAGGCTTGATCTTCTGATGACTTCTATTCTGGCTCTATCTTTCCAATCCCCTGCATGCAATCTTCACAATCTTCTTTATTCCCAAATAGAACCTCCAATCTGGTCCATAATTCATTTGGAGTGAATTCTTGTGTGACATCACATACTTGGTGGAGAATTTCTGGAGAAATAAAATACAGGGTACATCCTATGGCCATATATTGTCTATTAAGAAAATTGTTTTTCTCATCGGCAGAATCAGGCTCTACTTCCATTGCCATGGTTATTTGGTATAAGCCTTTGCATCTGAGTAGAAGAAGATTTTTTGGCTTCCATTCCAAATAGTTATGAGGCATGAGAAGTATTGTTGGTGAGTAAAACATAGATTCCATCTTTATGTGTTTTTCAATCTTTAGTACCTGCAAAAAATAATTTGGTGTAGCTTTTTCTTAGCAGTACGTCAGCTTTGATACCATATAAATGTGTTGAACCTACACAGAATAGATCGAGCTAAACAATAATACACACATTTGCAGAGAGAATTGGNAATATATATATATATATATATATATATATATATATATATATATATAATAAATGAGTAACTAATGAGCCATAGTGGTGGTCTAGATTAATCTGGACACACACCAATAGTTACAAGAGTAAACTGCCACCTAGTCTAGTCTCTTAGGCAGTTACGAGAGTGAACTGCCACCTAGCTGAGTTAACTAGTCAACTAGTCTTCAGTTAACTGACTAAACAAATAATAGTGAGTTGGTGATGATCCCAATGTTGCATGGTGACAAAACCAATGCAACATATAAACTCAACTCAACTAGTCAAACTGAAGTTTCAATTGAAAGAGAATATTCTCCAGGTGGAATATTCTCCCCTAAAATATAGGAGACTGGATAATGACTAATTATGACTAATAAACAAGGAATAACCTTAGGAAAAATAAATCCTAGGTGTGTGTGAAGTAACTCCAACAGCCGATCCATCTTTCCATACAGAGCTAATGTGGGAAATTTGACTCGGAAGTGTGACTAGGACACAAGGAAGCCTAAGGTGACTCGGGATGAAACTAGGCCGTATGAAATGCCTATGTGGAAAAGACATGTGGCACTTGAAACTGGCATCTTCGTTTAATTGTGTTATTCGAAATTGGGGACTTTTCCTTAGATAATCATTTTAACAACGGATCCTACCCTGCCAACGCTGAAAAAGTATCAAGGATCAGTGATCAACGATAAGCTTAACCAAGTGCTCTCGGATTAACCCCCTTGAAAATTGTTGATGCCGAAAGTGCATCGGGGGTCGACGATCAATGATGTGTCCATGCAAAAACTTTCAATGATTTAACCCTTTGAGATTTCACCGACCCCGAACAAGTGCATTTGTCATCTTCTATCGGGGGTTTATCATGGCTCATGTCAATGTTTATCCCTCTCGTATTTCGCCAACGTCGATGGGAAATCGACTAACTCCTAAATCTTCTTGGCGAACAACTAGCATAAATTTACCCCTCATTTACCGATGTCGATGATACATCGACGATTATTATTACTATGTGGTCATTTTACCTACTTCTATTTTGTCGACGCCGAACATAGGCATGCTAGTCACAATTTTAGCTACAGATTCTTAGTTAGAATGCCAAGTTCTTTCTAACACAAAGGTTTTCACATTGATAGGTTCAAACAAATCCACTTTGATCGATGAAAATACATGAAAACAGGATTAGCAATCCCTCCACAGTGGAATCAATTCATACAACAAAAAAAGAAAACAAGTGGTACCCAAAAGTGAAAGAATTTCATAAAATATTTTAGGGTGTGTTGAGCGCTCAACAACTAGTGATTCTCTGGGCGAAAGTAGAATATATGTTCCTTCCCTCAGGCTTAGCAGGTGTAGAAGCTGGTTGAGAAACTAATTGGCTTTGCTTTTATCAGAGTATTTCCCATCCATGCATGTACAATTCCCCTGGTTTGAAAATCTAGGTCTGCGTATGGAGTTTAACCCTTATTCCACCTTCATTTCTCTTGACCGTGACCCACGACCCCTTTTTGACAAGATCCGGGTAAGGAATTCACTGGCTTGAGGCCGTTTTAGTTATCATTATTCACTCGCTACGATGTTGCTCCACTGCCAGCGAGTGTCCATAGCCCTGGCGGAGTCACCCCGATGTCATAGACCTTGCTCCGTTGCCAACAAGCATCCATATCCCCAGTGGAGTTATCTTCATACCCTCTCCTACTTTGAACTCATTTAATATAATTGATTTATTTTTGGAAGAGATGCCCTGAGTGAGTGGGAGAGGAGGATGTTTGTTATCTGCAAGATGAAATGGTTAATGTGAAATTCCTCCTAGCTTTGTCTAGAGGTACATGTGGTCCTTTCCAAATTTCCATCTTTCCCTTTAGGATTTACCAGACCACCAGGCATACACTTCATCACTCACTAAGTTCATTTGTTTACAAAGACAAGATATGAAACTCTTTGAAGAAAAATGAAATTGCCCAACGTTTCTTATGTTGCATGTAATCATGAGTTAGGAGAAGAGTTTTCTACACCATATTGATTTGGTTCAACCAGTGCTTTGCAGAATACAACTTTATTGCAAGAAAATACCAAAAAAAAAGAAGACAGGAATACAAGGATTCTACAATCAGTCTATCTTACACCTACACATTTATCCTATTCAGAAAATAACATGAAAAGACACACATTTTTTTTTAATAGAAATATTGTTTTAGGTCTTGGCCATTCATCGAGATGGCGTCGGGTTCCCCCCTCAGATTTTGCAACCGATACGTGCCTGGAAAATTTTTCTCGAATACCTGAAAAGGTCTGAGCCATAGATTCTGGAACTTCGAATGTTTTCCCTTAGGTTCATTTTCTCTATCACATTTCAGGACTAAGTCTTCTATTTCAAAATTCTACGCTTTGGCCTTATGCATGCCAAACCATCTTTTAACTATCTGCTGATGAGAGACGAACTTTGATTTTTCTTTCTCCCTTTCCTCTTCCAGCATGAGAAGGGTATCAATTCTCTATTGAATAACTGATGAGGGTTTCCCTCTTGAACCCTGAGAAAGATGAAGGGATGGAATATATAACCCATTTGGGAGAATGGCTTCTTGCCCGTATACCAAAAAGTATGGGGATTTCCCTATAGCTTCCTTGGGTGTTACTCTTTCTTCCCATAAGACATTATGAAGTGAGCTATGCCAATTCCTCTGATTATATGTAATTGTTTTCTTCAAGATCCTTAGTAGGTTCTTATTGGTTAATTCTGCCACCCCATTTCCTTGTGGATAGTAGTTTGCAGAGTATCTGATTATGATTCCTTTGTCTAGAGAAAACTTTGTTAATAGAGTGGAAGAAAAATAAGACGCATTATAAAACACAAGAAAAGAGGGCATCCCAAACCTTGTGATCAGTTTTTGTTCTATGAATTGGATTACAACCTTTTCATTCATGTGAGTCAGAGGGATGGCCTTTGCCCATTTCGTAAAATAGTCTATGGTAGTCAGTATGTATTTATGTTGTTTTGAAGAACTCAGGGTAATCTCCCCTATGATTTCTAACCCCCATTTCTTGAATGGTTTGAATACTGTCATTGATTGGAGTGGGACAACTTCTCTCTTTTCTCTCCCCGCGCTCATTTGACAAGTTTTACAGTTTCTAGTGTATGTATGAGCGTCCTTAAATAGTGTAGGCCAATAATAACCAGCTCTTAATATTTTGTGATCAATAGTATTCCCTGCAAAGTGTCCACCTGTAGGACCGTCATGGAGCTCCCTCAGAACCTTTTCTGCATCTTCACGTTTGAGACATCTCAAGAGTACCCCATCATAATTTACACGAAAAAGTACTGAATTTATGAGCTGATATTGTGCAGATTTTAGTCCGAGAGCTCTCCTTTCCTTAGGGTTTAGGTTTTCCGAGAAAGTCCCATGATGCAGGAGGTAAAACAATTTTCCATACCAAGACTCTTTCCCTGGGGAAATGTATAAAGCTTCATTACACCATAATGCTAATTCATTTTCCCACCCGAGGTATTCTTTTATTCGGTCTTGGGATTCTACGACCAATTTACACAATCCTTGTCCCTTCACTAGTTTGGCAGGTTTTATATCTAGATCAAATTCTTGGACAACTGCAATCCAATTTCCTCTTCTCTCCCCCATCTCCTATTGAGTGAATAGGGATCGGACTGTGGGATGGGGCACGATGACTTTGGTGTGATTTTTTAGGATGTAAGATATGAAATGTTTTATTTATTTTTACACCGCATAAGCTTGTTTGTCTATAGTCAATTATTTTAATTCGACTCCTTGGAGGTTAGTGCTCATAAATGATACCAGTGTCTCATTATTATCATCATCCTTCTAGGTCAAAAGCGTGACTAAGGAGTGGTCAGAGGAAAAATTATAGAGGAAGAAATCTTTACTAAATTCAGGACTTCACAGCATCGGAGCTTGAGATATTGCAGTCTTGATATTGTTGAAGGCATCTTTTCGCTCATCATCCCACTTAAAATCAACATCCTTACGAATCATTTTTTGTGAGGGTTTGATAGTTTCAGCGAAATTGGGTGTGAACTTCCTCACAAAATTAATCTTCCCAAAGAAGGATTGCATAGCCTTTTTGTTGTGGGGTAAGGGAAGTTGAGATATTTACTTTATTCATTCTGGATCTATGCGAATTCCTTCTTGAGATATAATATGACCTAGTAATTTCCCTTCCTCAACACCAAATATAGTTTTCTTAGGGTTTAAAGCT
Organism: Picea engelmannii; assembly: GCA_009831015.1. Classification (NCBI taxonomy): domain Eukaryota; kingdom Viridiplantae; phylum Streptophyta; class Pinopsida; order Pinales; family Pinaceae; genus Picea; species Picea engelmannii. The sequence goes on along the minus strand of ML794461.1, from coordinate 358,978 downwards.
ATTCCATATTTCCTACACCTTTCGAAAATCTGGGTTAGATGTTGGATGTGTTCTTTTCTATTATTTGAATACACATTCACATCGTCCAAGTATACTACTAGACATCTGTTAATCAATCCCCGAAAAGCTACCTCCATGGCCCTTTGGAAGGTTTATCCTGCATTAATCAACCAAAAGGGCATGCGTTTATAAGCAAAAGTTCCCCACTTGGTTCGAAAAGTAGTTTTCAATCGATCTTCTTCTGAAACTAGAACCTGGTTGTAACCTGAAAAACCATCTAGAAGCGAGAACATTTTAGAACCAAACATGGTCTACAAGAGATGTTCCATTGGTGGGACTGGGTAGTGATCCTTTTCTGATGGTTTGTTAAGGTTTCTGAAATCTACGCACATGCGGATCTCCCCAGATTTTTTCCTAACATGAACCAAATTTGCTACCCAGGCTGAGTGTCTAACTTGGAAGATAATCTTAGCATCTAGTAATTTCTTTAACTCTTGATACATGAGGGGTTCCAAATATGGATGATACTTAATGATCTTTTGTTGGAAGTGTTTTACTCCGGATTTTAACTGGATTGTGTGTTGAATAATGTGAGTGTCATAAGTTTTCAATTCTCGGTAGGACCATACAAAAACATCTTGATATTCTCTAAAATGTTTGATATTAAGCTTTCCTTTCTTCTTTAGACACTGTTTTTCCTAGATTTATATTCTTATGGTTTTCTGGGGTTCCTAGATTTATAGTCTCATATATGGGACACAAAATCCCTATCTTTGTGTTCATTGACCCTTTAAATATTTCCCTTAGGTCGAAAATGTTCTCCAAATTGAATACCTCTTTCGGTATCGTGGGAAAACCTAGGTTTGTTACTAGAGTGATATGTTTCAGCTCTTTGTTCGTGGAAATTGGTTTCTGCTAATTGATCTTGGAATACTTCATCATCAATAGCCAGATCTTTAAAATTTTCTTGACTGGTTAGAAATTCCATAATCTGTTCATCTCCTTCAAAACCATTCCAATTAGAAATATTGTTGGGTACTGATGGTTTGTAGAGTAGTTCCATAGTGAACCTGGAGGCTTCATAGTATTATAAAGGGGATAGCCTTGAGGCTGCAATGGCTAGGGAATCAACAAGAGTATTCTTTGTCCTGGGAACCACAGTAATATTAAAGGCCTCAAAATGTTCTATTAGCCTATGAAACTCTTGTTGATAGTTCCTCAAGTGGAGTGAGTTGCAATGTATAGTATTCTTTACTTGCCTGATGATAATTTCAGAGTCCCCAAAAATTTTCAGTTCTTTAATTTTTAAGTCTATGGCTTTCTTTAGTCCCTGAACTAGAGCTTCATACTCAACAGTGTTATTAGTGCATTCAAATTCTAGTCAGCAGGATAGGAAATTCCACTTCCCCTTTGGGTCAGTGAGGATACATCCTCCTCCCGACCCTTCTTGCGATTCAGACGCATCGAAGTACAACGTCCAAAATTGTGAACAAAATTTATTAGCTTCTTCATGCCTAGTTATTTCTTCAACTCCGCATACCTTGTCTATAGTTTCCCATAGAGGTTCTTGGTAGAAGAGGATTTCTTCTGTTGCTGCCAGTAGATTCACTTGAAAATCCATTTCAAAGTTTTGAGTGAGAGGTACATCAGATGAGAGAGGACAAAAATTTTATGAAATCAGAATCGCAGGAGTAGTTTCCTAGCATGGGGAAATCTATCGACGAGGGTTTGTTGAAGGCTTCTAAATCAGTGATAGTATGTTTGAGATACCTCTCCCTATCGATCCTAATCATGTTGGTATGTCCCTTTAATGGCAACCAGAGGTGATCCCAGTCCGTTTTGAATTATCCATTCAATTTCTCGGACCAATCTCAACTAAGTAGCAGTCCATAAGCTTCTGGTATATCTACCACAATGATGTCAATTACTTGAAAATTTTTTGGGTGTGTATCCATTCTGATCATAACATCCTTAAGTTCCCCAATAATATTTAGCTGAGTTTTTTCTAGTTTTATAACATGTTTATCACTTTTGAGCAGAACTGCATTTAATTTCTTGCAGATAGATAATGGCATGACATTGGAGGATGCCCCTGAGTTGACTAAACAATTATGGAGGTTTCTGTTGAAGACTTCAAACGTTAAAAGGAAAGGTGGGACAAAAGGATTTCCTTTTTTATCTACAGAGGAAGAGTTCACATTTGGTTTATTCTTTATATATGTGGGAGATGGAACCTTCCCCAGGTCAGTGCTTGTTATAGGGGCTTTTATTGACTTTAAGGCTTGTATTAAAAAGTCCTTTTGCTGGGGAATTATACACATGTCCATGATCGACACATTAACCTTCAACTTTTTTAAGTCTTCTACTATGTTGTAGTCTAGCTTGGGGGACTCTTGTGTATGTATGTTTATAGGATTTATTTGGGAGACAAAACGTGATTTCGAGTGATCAGTGGTTTGTTTTCCCCTTGAATATTGGACAATGGTAAGGTCATTTGAGACCGATTGACCCTTACTTCGCGTTTTCATAGACAAAGCCTCAGTAAGTGGTTCTTGAACCTTAAATACATCATCAGGAGACATCAGTAAGTCAAGATCCCATAACAACATGGTTGTTTCTTTTGGCGGCTCAACTTCCTCCTGATCAGTGATGTTCCCCGCTGAGCCGCTTGATTGTTCAGAAAAGGAAACTTCGTCTAGGAACCAATTGGCCATTAAATTCATAACGTGCACCCATTGGGGACAATCTCTTTTAGAATGTTTCTCTTGATGACACGTACAGAAAGAGTCGGATGCTAAATTTCCCAGGTCGATGTTTAAGTTGGATGGGGGAGGTTCAATCGCTTTGAAAGGAAAGTTTCTCTTGAAAAAGGGTTTATAGGGCCTTTGACCTTGGTTTCCTTCCCTGACACTTGTTTTCATGTCTACGATTTAATTTGACAATTTCTTTATCATCTGTTGTAGGTCTTCTATGTCCCTGCTTCCCTTTTCGGGACCTTGTTCTGTTTGTTTTCTCGAAGGTCTAGTCAACAACAGTCATCTCCTAGGCGGAGGATGAACTTCCTTCTTAACTAGTGAGACCTGGCCCTCTTTGCATCCCTTCATTTGGAATTCAATCGTTTTGTCTTCCTCAAAATTTTCAGTTAGGGTATGTTTGGCAACCCTTTTCACAAACATGGAAATAGAAGCAGGGAGAGCATTAACATATACCTCAATTTGCAACTCCTGAGTAGGTTTAGCTTCGGTTTGAAATTTGTTCAGGATAGTGGTAAGCCATTGATTGAAGTCTTTAACCTTCTCTTTTTAATTCACGGTGGTGGTGAAGAGTTCAGCCATCAAAGCTCTTGTGGTGGTTTCTTCTGCAAATTTGTCTAAAAAATCTTTTTGAAACTTCGTCCAACTAGTTATGGATCCTATGGGCAAGTTAAAATACTAAGTCGAGGTTGAATTCTCAAAGGTATAAGGAAAAAATCTACACACTACGTCCTCATGTTTTACGTTCATTAGTCTTATAGCTAGTATAAACTTTTTAATATGGTCTTTAGGCAATCTGGAGGTTTCAGGGTCGAACTTGGGAAGTAATTTTTCTAGATGTCGAGGGAGGTTATGTACCCGTCCTGGGATTTCCATAGCATCTCTGGCTAACCAAGGTTGATTATTTGGAGGTGGGTTGCCCCTTTCTTCATTATTGTCATCGTTATCCTCCATGTTGTTTGATTATGAAACTGAGTGATCCGAGTTGAACCCTTCCTCATCGGATTCAAAATCGTCCGGCTCATAGTAGTTACCAGCTGGTGTTTCGGCGATTAGATTGAGGGGTTGTTCGATCTCAGTGAGGGAAAAATATATCAGGTCTTCTACTGTGTGAGAAAAAACCTGGTTGAAGGTATCGACCATTGTTTTTCTTACTTGTTTTCTACAAGGAAGTAACGGGGCTAAGGGAAACAATCCAATTTGTCTAGCATAAGCTCTTGCGATTCTTCTATTTGATTTATAAGCTCTTGTGATTCTTCACTTATAAAGGGACTATGTTGTGGTTTGAGGTCATATTCATGGCTAATGAGTCCTAAAGATCAATTTGTGGTGGAAGTCCCTTGTTTTCCTCCATTGACTATGGTAAATTCCTTGAGGCCCATCCTGACTGCCCAAAAACTCTTGAGTGCGTCCATATCCCACTTGTATGCCAAATATCCACTTTGATGGGTCTATCTTGTGGTTTGAGGCCTTGATCATGGTCCATTAGATCAAGAATATTATTAGGGAATAATTCCCTTGATTTCTCCCCCAACAATGGTCTGGTTGATACCTAGTGCACAAAGCCTCATATGTGTGCCCATGTTCCAGTCTAAGGAAAATGATATATTATACACACCATGTTTTGTGGTTTGTGGCCTTGTTCACGGCCCTTGGTTTGTAGAAGCTTCATATAGGCCCTAAGGGCCTCATTTTCCTCCCCTTTCCATTAGCAAGGTCTTAAGACACATCCCTACTATCCAAAGCTTTATAATAACAATCTTAGTCCACATACGGGTTGAATGTCCCCTTTAGAGGGCTCATGTGGTGGTTTGAAGCCATGTCCATGGCCCATGAGCCTTAAAATATTCAATTAGAGACTTTTCCCTTGTCCCCCCACCTTATAATGGTCAAGTTGTCAAGCCCCATCCCTCATGTGCAAAACCTCCTAAGAGCACCCATATTACCAGTGGAAGCTTAATATCCCCATTAGAGGGAGTATGTAGTGGTTTGAGGTATTGTTCATGGTCGATATATTCATTTTCAATTCTTTTAAAAATATAAAATTATTTATGCAAAAACATAAAAAAACATAACATAAACATTGTAAAGTTTATTAAGGCCATTCCAATGAACACAAAAAATGGATGTCAAGATAAAACATTATGATAAAATTACTAAAATGCATTTTTCTTAATGTTACAAATAATGTAAATGTTTATCCCACATGCATATGTTATTAGCATTTATGTGTTTCTAAAGTATGTTTTCAAAAAAATTATTTTTGATTTATTTATTTTTTCAATTATAATTATTTTTCCAACATCGTAAATTTAAAAAAAAAAAAAAATATTATTAAAATCATGAATAATTTTCATAATAAAACTAGTAATTGGGTTAATCCACAACAACCTTGCTATAAATAATTTTTTTAATTTTATATAAAACCAGTTTTTTAAAACAGCATTATTGTTTTTAATATTAATATACATATCATGTTCTTTTAATATACCCATTTTTAATAATATAAATATAATAGTGATACTTTCATTTACATCATATTCAATTTTAAAAAATATAAAACTCAATTCTTTAAATTATTTATTTGATAATATAATAATGAAAAAACAAACATGAAGATTCTCTACGCTTTTAGATTCACTATATCTATTGTTTTTCAAACATGTCTTAATAAATTTTAAACTTTTAATATTTTTTTTTCAAACACATGTTAATAAATTCTAAACTTTTTCCAAATAAGAACGGGAGAAGTTTTCAAAAGTTTTATTTAACGATAAAAGGTATCACTATATCTACATCTATTGTTTTTCTAACACGTGTTAATAAATTCTAAACTTATAATAATTTTTCCAAATAAGAATGGGAGAAGTTTTCAAAAGTTTTATTCGGGATAAAAGGTATCTATATTTTTTTTATTTTTTGGTTGATTTTCATAACTAAAACTTGCTTTTACATTCACAATATCTATTCACTATATCTATTGTTTTTTCAAACACGATTTTCAAAACTAAACTTGCTTTTACATTCACCATATCTATTGTTTTACAAACACGAGTTAATGGATTCTAAATTTTTAATAATTTTTTAGAAGTTTTCAAAGTTTTTATAAAGGATAAAAGGTATTCATGAGTCTTTTTGTTGATTTTCAAAAACAATTCATGAGTTTTTTTTTTTTTTTTTTT
>ML794461.1:321943-338131 GCA_009831015.1 Picea engelmannii | reverse complement strand
ATATAATATATGCTGGTTTTCCCGGTTTGGGTTTCCAGGTGAAAAATCTCTGTGTAATGTTTGTATTTGCCATTGTATCTTTTCTGTTCTTTTCTGAATATCAGTTTGCAGTAGATATTGTACAAGGTTAGAATTTACAGTTTCCTCAAGGAGGCAATGTCAGCATTCTTCTTCTTTATCATTTCCTCAGCTGCTTTCACGTTTGAGGGATTGTAACCGATCTTGAGGACTAGCTCCTCCAGAGTCTTGATTATGTTGTCCTTGGCAAAGGACAAAATCTTCTCTAGTTTCAATTGTGTTTGAACATTGTTCAGGGACACTTGCAGTTTGGACGCAGAAGTGGAAGCATGCGCCAGTGTGTAAAAGACCATTTCCCCTGTCTGCTTGTGTAGATCCATCTGATCGGCCGGATGCACGTCCTTCGTATGGAATTCGAAGGTGGCCCTTTTGTAATCTGTGATCACCTTTGGATCTGGTACCTGTGCTTGGAGGAATGCCATATGCATCCTTCCCTTCTCGGTGTCGAATGCTGATAGCAGCCTATGTTGCGCAGTCGATGTCTGCTTCAAGAATTGGGTGCAAGTGCTGCTGGTCAGGGTCTGGTTCCTTTTCTTTATCAGCTCATACTTTTCAAAAATGCTCAGCTTAGGCCCAGTCTTACCTGGCTAAGTGTTCAATGGGGAGTCTGTGGATTTCTTCGGCAATGCTGGGGTGATGACCTTATGGAGGCTCGAACCGAAGGGTGGAATACCAATTGTGGTCACTGTAGTAGATGGGGCTTCTTTTTCCTCGGTCGGGCCAGGAGATGCAACAGTCTTAGGCGTCTTGGTATGCAGCTGGAATTCCTTGGAAGATACCTCAGTGACAGGCGGAGATAAATCTTGACTTGGCCTCTTCTCTTTAGGGACCTGTGGAGTGGTCGTTTGTGACACAGTGGCCGGGGGATCCTGCTGTTCTACTTTGATCAATGTGTTAGGCTCCCACAATGTTTGATTTGCGAATTTTTCAACTTTAGGCTTAGCTTCATGAACATATGGGATGTTCTTGTTTTTCACCCTCATATCCGAGATGATCCCACATGGATCATAATTCCATGGGAAGCTCATAAAGAACTTCATTTCCCTCAGCATTCTGTCTGCTTCTTCCCTAGCGCCCTGATTGTTGCATATGAAGGAGCCAATCTGTCCCTTGATTCTAAGCTGCTGCTTTTTGTTCAATGATACAAAATGGATATCATCTGAATTTATAATCTGCCTTATATATTCCAACGCAAAAATCCTGTCAGGCAGATATTTGGGCAGCTTATACGGTGCCAACTCGCACACATATACTCTGATCTCGGTATAATTTTGATACAAGTACCAATCCCTGATCTTTGTGTTGTCAGAGAGATGCAGGATCCTCTGAACTTCATCGTTTATCCGAGGCTCAGGCCTGCCGCCTAGCATACTTACCAGAGGGTGGTAGAATTGGTCGATGAACTCCTTGAAGCTGAAATCAGTGGAGTTGTGCTTGAGCAAGGAGGTCCATGCAGTGACTGCCTGAGGTCTGCCATCTCCATCCATCTTCTGCATGGAAAAGCTAAATTTATCTGCCTGGAAGAAGATGAACAAGTACACTAGTATCGATGAGTATCTGAACATGCCTTCCGTGCTGAAATTCACGAACTGTTCGTGAATATTGTCTGCCAAGAATGTGCTGAAGTCAAACTAGGTGGTGGGCTTTTTGTCGGTAGAGAAGATGGATAGCAAACCCAGAATGGGTTCATCTACCCATTGATCAGAATAGTATCCTAACAAAGCAAAAAGGGATGAGATGACCTGGTTTCCCTTAGTGGAGAACATGGAAGACGAATAAGGAGGATTTGTGGAGGGAAATTGAGCGGATAAGGGAAGGAAAAGCTCAAATATTTGAGCTCTTTGGGGGAAAGTCATTTTCTGGTACAATTCTGTGAAAATTTCCAGGTTGAAGGGAGACGCAGAGTCGGCTCGGGGGATTTGCATCATATGGTCTATGGATTCAAGCATGATGAGGAACAGGATCTCTCCAGATGAGGAGATGACGACTCTTTGTTTGGTAATATAGTGGGCTTGACACTTGAGAGCGAACTCGGGAAAATGGTGGATCTGAGGGAAGAGGTAGAGGGGTAAATTGGACTCCCAGAGTCCAATTTCATCACTCTGGTCCAGGAAAATTTCCCTGAGCCACGACTGAAGGTCTGAGAAGCCAAAATCGCATATTGTATCCACGATTAATTGGTCTTTGTTGACCAGTGGGATCCTGTCTAGGTCGACAGGAGGCGAGAGAAACAGATTCTCCTCTCGTTCTGCTTGTTTTGATTTTGGCGCCATTTCTGCAGCAATACCTACAATAAAACACAACGTTAGTGGGGGCGACTGACTGTGTATGAGGGCAACTGACTGTAACGGAGGAGTAAATGGTGTAAAAAACTCTCTGGTGCGATGAGTGGTAAATGGTGAGAAAGGGAGAATGAGGGTAGTTTTAATTAAACGGGGGTCGATTGGGCGCGGGAGACAGGTCAGCTGGATAACGGATAGGTTATCCAGTAATAATGGCCAACGGATCACTTGAGGGTGAGATGGCGAGTGATGGTGACTGAGGGATATGGACGGGTGACGTGGCGACTGACGATTGGAGGTAAAAGTCATAGTAAGGGGCTGCCACGAGTGAATGGGGGTTAGGGATTGACAGCAGTTATGGGACATGACCAGTTCGGGAAAGGCGGATGATGACATCTAGAGATGACGGAGGTCTGTCAGATAGTAGAGGATGATGGGACTCGGGGCCATTAGATCGCTGCCACGTATAACACGGGACCCGCCAGAGGAAGAAAACCATTCTGAACCCCCCCCCTCGGTTAAAAGCAGATCATCCGGGGGGGTCCGAAATCCATTTTGGGTCGTTGATCTGAGCACCTGTTTCTGGGCCGCAGATCTAAGCACTCTGTTTATGACATATTCCGGACCCCCCCCCTCCATTAAAGGCAGAATGGATGGGGGGGTCCGGAATCCAACGCTGACCGTAGATTTGAGCGCTCGATCCTGGGTCGTCCAGATGCACGCGAGTCTTATCATCGATTCTGGACCCCCCCGCCCCAGTTAAAAGTAGAACGGTCGGGGGGGGGTCCGGAATGAACTGTCCACCGTAGATCTGGGCGCGATCATCTGGACCATTGATACATGATCGGAGCATAATTGAGGGCGCAGACAAAACATGCGCCTAAAAACTTTGGATAAATGCTTTTTCATGGGTTTTTCCCAAACTTTTCATGGCTGCACCACCAAGGGGTTAGTCGAGCAACATTTAGGTATCCAAATCAGGGTGCACCATTAATCATCAAACTGGTTCTTATTGAAATGAAGCAAAAATGCAACTAACCTATATCCTAACCTAGTTTCCTATGACAATTAACCCAGATTAGACTGTTGGGTTAAGAATTTATTCTACCCTAGGGCTATCTGACCAGGATTAGATAGTCTGGCCAAATTTATTCACTAATCTAACCTAGACAATTTGGCTAAGATTAAACTGTTTAGCCAAACTCATTCACTACCCTATCAACCTCAAATTTAAAAAGAACTTGGCCATGCTTGAAAGGTATGGACCAAGTCACTATTATTGCATGGGGCTTTTATTGAATTCTTTTATGCCCTCTTTTCTTTTCTTTTTTTTTTCTTTTTTCTTTTCTTTTTCTTTTTCTTTTTCCTTTTCAAATTATTTGTAGAATGAAAAATCATTTGTCAACAAAAATACTAGAGACAGATAATATCCCAGTCACCAGTTGATCCTATAACTTATAGGGTGATAATAGGTTAGAACTTTGCTTTTTACTTATCTTAGTGATTCATTGCTTAGTGTTTGTTAGGTTTAGTTAGAATCATATAGACATTTGATATGTATACATATGGATCCATTTATGTATTGCGGGATATTAGTTTTATTGTTATATGTTTATGATGATGATAGTTTTGTGATTTATTTAAACATGCAAATTGAAATGTGGAACTTTGGTATGTGGATACCAGTTCAAAATTATGTTATGAATGTATAATATATGCAAGGAATCGTGTAAATAAACACACATTTATTAATTGCACATTAATATATATAAGGATTCTCATATGAAATCCATAATGTATATGCATAGATATGAGTTATGTGATATCCAAATGACTATAGTGTTGAGGTGACCAAGGCATGGCATGACATGGCAAGGCACAGCATGGCATGGAAAGTCAAGGCAAGGCAAGGCGTGGCATGGAAAGGCATGGCAAGGCAAGGCATGACATGGCATGGCAAGGCAATATAAGGCATGGCATGGCATGGCATGGAAAGTCAAGGAAAGACAATGCATGGCAAGGCATGGCAAGGAAAGGCATGGAATGGAAAGGAAAGGCATGGCATGACAAGGAAAAGCAAGACAATGCATGGAAAGGAAAGGCAAGGCATGGCATGGAAAGGCAAGGCATGTCATGGAATGGAATGGCATGGCATGGTATGACAAAGCATGGAATGGCATGGAAAATCAAGGAAAGGCATGGTATGGCATGTTATGGAAAGGCAATGAAAGGTAAGAAAAGACAAGGCAAGGTAAGGGAATGTGGGGCAAGGCAAAGGCAAGGCAAGACAAGGTAAGACAAGGCAAGGTAAGGGAACATAGAGCAAGGCAAAGGTAAGGCAAGGCAAGGCTAGACATTGATCACATACTTTTTTGTGGATGCCCCTTCCACTTGGCATATTCCACATTCATCCATGGAGTTGGCTACCTTAGATTTCACACATGTGGAGTGATTGTATGCATGCACATTATTGGAGGGAACATTACATGTGGACACTTGGCATTTGAATTGGCTTGATGCCTATTTTTGGTGGTGTGTCCCCTTCATGAACATTATTTGGTGCATACTACTACTATTTTTGGATGAGGGTGAATTGGTTTGGAGAGGCTAATGTTTGTAACATGGTCAACCATTGATTGAGGAGATATCTAACTAACTCGTTATTATAATATTTATTTGATTTGTCAATTAGTTAGTTAGAAAATAATAATATTTTATTGTATAAGAGAAGAGACTCACTCTATAAAGAAGAGTTCTCTCTCTCCATTGTAAAGGGTGGAGAATTTGGGTATTTAGGAGCTCTCCTCTTGGGCTACATTGTAGAAAATTTTGGCAAGCTTAATGGAGAATTTGAGGTATATTTGCATTTGATGTGATGCTTTATTGTGCACTCATATTTTATGTGTTGATTTTGTTTTAAGAAACTCTTGTAACATGTTGTGATTTCCATTATAATGAACCGTGCTTCATTTTGGATAGATTGATGTGAGGTTTCAACTCTCTTATTTCTGTTGTGATTATGTTAGCCTACATGATTGTTATTATTGGTTCCTGGATTCTTAACTAGGATGGATCTTTAGTCTTTTGTCAAATTTAGGTAACACGAACCATTAATTGCGTATGGATTTAGCACTTAGCAATCTTTTCCACCATAAGAGATTTGTTAATGTGTAACACAAGTATTTATAATAACTTTAGAAAAAACGAAAATTTATTACTTACATAGACTTCATTAACACTTTAAAAAGTAATTAATCAAATTAAATAAATTCATACATTCATACACATAAAATTCATACACTTTGAAATTTATACATTCATCAACATAACATGTAAAAACATTGAGATTCATAAAAAGTGTGCCATGAAATGTGTGTTTGTGTGTGTGTATTCAACATCGTCTAAATTGAACATTTTTTACAAATTGGCACCTCTCCCAATATACAAACTACAGCAAGTGCCCTAACATAAAAAAAAAAAACCATATGGTGGCCTAGATACACAATGGTAGTCATTGGTCACTCATTGACCACTGCCACCCTCACCACCCTCAGGAGCATCTTGGAAATCAATATTTCTTCTCTTGCTCAAAGAAGCACCTCGAGTGGTTTTGGGCCTCGGCATGGTTCGTCGCTTCAAAGACTACGCAAAGAAAAAACATTGTTACATGTTTTTTTCCACAATGAATTAAAAGACTTACAAAACAATACTTTGTAATTCAACGTAAAACAACTCACCCTAGATGGTACTATAAATAGGGAGGGTGTTACCCTCCTCAATGACCCTAATCTCTCAGCGATGCCACCCTACGCCAGTTACAATGATTAAATCATTAAATTTAAACAAATATGCATAAAATACATTCCATTCATGATTCATAAAAATTTATTATCAACACATTATCTCATAGTGAATATATCGGGTCTGGATGGAGACTCGCTAACAATTGGAGTTCTCGACTATACAGCCTGCTCCGAGGCAACCTCTACTGTGGTAGCCTCGGTGGATGGTGCAGATGGAAATGGTGGTAGGGGTGGATGGCATACGGGTGCATCCATTGTGAATGGATTCAATGGAAGAGGTGGTGCAGATGGGTGGAATACGGGTGTTACACATGAAATTTGCACACCTAGGTACTTCGCCCTAAGTGTCATAAAGTGTCATATAAGTGTCGCATACACCTTGACACCATGGAATAACCTATGTCACAATCCCTAGTCAATGTGGAGAAGGAATATATTACATGAAGGCAAAGAAATACTAAGTACACATGAATTATTATTAATATTCATGGAAAAGAAATTGATTAAGTGAGAGAATCAAGTGCACATGAATTATTATTAATATTCATAAAAAAAAAAGTAATTAAGTGTGAGGATCCACCTCACATTTGGTTTCCTATTTTTTAGGGAAGGTGGAGGATCTCATGGATGGTTGAAATATTTCCTCCTTAAAATCCTTGAGAGATATTTCCTCCCCAAAATCCTTAAGAGATATTTTCTCCCTAAATATCTTAGAGATCCCTTTCTTAGTGGATCTGATGAGAGATTTTCTCCATGGTGGTTAAACCTCCAAATCCTATATAATGAGGGGTTTCCATGGAGGAGGGGGAATGGAGATTGATAATTATACCAAAATTATGATCTCATGAGTGGTATGTCATTTGGATCATCAACATTCAGCGTGTGGACTGTTTAAGCAAGGGTTTGGACAAGGGGAACTTGATGAAACTGCTGCACTCACATCTATGGTTGTAAGTTTTCTTCATTGTTGTTCCTATGAATATAATATGCTTGGCCTGTTTCTTTCAATTCTTTGTTTGATCTCACATGAATTTGTCTCTAATAGATAGATCTATTTCGAACTAATCTCAGTAGAGTAGGAAGTTGTTTGTACTTTTGTTTGTCTACAGGGCTGATCGAGGAGCGTAAGATTGGAGCTCAACTCAGACCGTGCAGGGACAAACACCAGTAAAAGGTACTTATTTTCTCCTTCCTCCTCACACATTAGTTTATATAGATCTAAAAGGAAGTCAGTGACCATGATAAACATATTCTGTCTTAAGAGTTAAGAGTCTAGCTCTCAAGAGGAGATCTACCTGTCCGCAGGGATATTTTCCTTCAACAGAAATTGGCGAATCCATTGGGGAAGGAATCCTATTGTCTTTCCTTGGTTTGTACCTACCATTTTACCACCTTTCATATCACTTTTTCTATTTGTTTATGATCCATTAGCCTTCTCCCATCTTCACTTACATTTTCACCAATTGTTATGCATTCTGGGTGAATGTTTTGCAATTTTTTGGCTCTTTTTCTGAGCTTCTGGGAAGCCTGGTGCCACTTTCCCTTGATATCAGAGCACCAACACTCCCTAAAGGCCTTAGACAGAGTGTTATAATTCTTTGTGTACCTTTTTGGGGGAGCGCCAGCCTCCTTCTTGGGGTTTTTCTGCCTTTTTCTCATTAGTTTTTTGCAACCTGTTTTGTGGAAATCTTTACCCAGTCTTTGTGAATGGTTTGTGAAGTTCTTTGGATTGGTTTTTTATTCTTATCACTCCCTATTTTCTTTATTGGAGCTTGAAACCCTTTTCATAAATGTGAAAATTGCTCTTTCTAGCTGCTTGTTTTGTCGGGACAATTTGGGTATTTTCTCTTTCTCCCTGTCTCTTTTTGGATTCTTCTCTGCATTTTATTGCACTCCTTGGATGCTTGTTGGTTTTAGGATCCTTGATTGATTTCTTATTAGACCAAGCTTCTTCTTTTTTTTCTTTCATTTCTCACTACCTTGAGTGCGTGCTTTGTTTGTAGTCTTTTTCTTCGTGTCTTTTGCATCTGCATAGGACTCTTTCTCCCGATTGAAAGTAATGGAGCATTGAAGGTTTTGTGTTTAATTTATGTATACATCATAATCAAACAAAGAACATATATGCATTCTTGATTTTAGGTAGTGAAACTAGCTTGCATTTGAAGTAGTGGAATTGCATGTTTTCGGGCATTTTTGGGACATTGTGCATCTAAAATGATGAATGTTTTCTCCTTCTCGTAGCATAGTTTTCATCGAAATGAAAAGATTGCATATTCATCCCTTTGCATAAATTTTGATTCGGTCAAAACACCATATTGTCCACGCCATTTTCCTTTTGAGTAACAACAACCTTAAAAATCAAGCGCTAAACTAAAATTTATCAGACTTTTTACATCTTTGTTAGCAAACCTACATTAGTTCAAGGTGTAGCAATTTGGAATAGGTTGAAAGGATAAATTTCCAAAGATATCAAACAAAATTAGTATCTTGTGGTAGGGAGAGTGAAATCCAATTGTCGTATAGGATTTCTGGGATCCCCCTCTCACACAGGGGTTACACACGAGGTCGCATTCGGGTGAATTACGGAGATTATCCCTCCGTGGTTCAACTGTTTGTAGTGGTCGGATCGTATATTGGGGGTCACTTGAAGGTATACCCATGATTATGTGTGGGAGCCTCTTGGGTTGATTTCAGACTTTTTATCCTGCCCATATGTTCCAACTGGACTGTCGACTGTACCCTCCCAGGGGCTGACTACAAATTGGTGACCTTAGTAGCCATAATCTTTAGGGTCCCACACAAGGTGACGGTGAAGGGAAGTCTCACTGTACCTGGAACAAACATTGGTCAAACTCACTCAGGCTCCTTGGAGGGTAAATCCACGATTACTGCATGGAAGCTTGCACCAAGGCGTAAGTCTGTTAAGCAGGTCACCAACGTAACTGATCCACCCACTCTATCCCTGCCCCTTCCTATTTTGATCTTGCGACATTAGATTTCATCACCAACTAGTGGTTTCATCGTAGGAAGGTTTGTTTGATTGATTGCTTCTGAGATTCATAGTGTGTGTTGTTTGTTTTACTTAGTGGACCTTAGGTCGAGTCAGTGTTAATGGCATCGAATCCCGAGAGTACCAATGGAGGAACCCCTTCTCCTAAGGAACCTTATACCTTTCCTTCATTTGGAAACTTTGGTCCTCCGTACATTGCCACACTGAGTCTTCCAGGACTCACCATCGAATTACCAGTTTGGTTGTTCCCCACTTCGGTGATCCCGAATCCTCCCAATGTTTCAACTACACCTAACACTTTAGATGTCATTACACCACCCACACATCAACCTCATGTCAACTTTTTGCCTTCTTCGTCCATCAAGTCTCCTTCCATGTCTCCTTCTTCGCCCAGTGAAAGTTCTAAAGAAAGTAGCCAGGTTGATCAGAAGAAGAAGAAACAGAAAGAGAAGAAGAAGAAAAACTCGAAAAGGACCAAGGCCCCAACAACATCAGATGTTGGCTCTAAGCAACCAGTTACCGTTAATAGTACTGGGAGTGTTGATGAGGTCAACAAGATTAAAATGAAGAATCCAAAACCCAAATTCCCTTGCAGTATTTGTAAGGGTGACCACTTTCTAAGGGATTGCCCCGGTCTTATCAAGGTCTTACAAATGTGGTCATCCACGCCATCGGCCTCTGCTAGACATGCCAATGATATCCCGTCAACTAGTGATGTTAAGGTTGGTAAGAAGAAGACAACTATCAAGTTTCCTTGCATGTTATGCAAGGGTGATCATTACTCTCACCTTTGTCCTTGCATGGATGAGGCTTCTTCTCTTTTGGAAAAACTTCAACTTCCAAAAGGTTATCGATTTTCCCCAACCCATCATTAGTTGATGGACTGGTCAATCCGGTTCCATCCTTGGTCAACCCGATTAATCAGGTGGTCAATCTAGTTTCCTCCTTGATTGAACTACAAACCCAAGTAGCCGATCCAGTTCCATCATCGAACAGCCCCAATCTTCATCAAAAGAGTGTAACCCAAGTGGTCGATCAGTTTTCATCCTTGGTCGATCCCACTCTCCCGTTAGAGAGTGACTCCAAAGAGGTCGATCCATTTCCACCCATAGACCCCATTCTCCCCTTGGAGAATGAAACCAAAGTGGTCAATTCGGTTCTGTCATCGGTCGATCCCACTCCTCCTTTGACGAGTGCCAAAGTGGCTGATCTAGTCCCTTCCTCGGTCAGTCCCACCCTTCATCCGAAGAGTGCCAAAGTGGTTGATCCAGTCCCTTCCTTGATCAATCCCACCCTTCATCCGAAGAGTGCCAAAGTGGTTGATTCAATTCCATCATCGGTCAATCCCACTCTTCCTTTGAAGAGTGCCTACACAGTCGATCCGATCCAATCATCAGTCGATCCTACTCTCCCTCTAGAGAGTAAACCCGATACTGCCCATGTTTTTCTCGTTGATACAGAATCTACCGTGTCAGGGGGAATTCCTCCTTCTCTCGTGAAACCCCCTCCAAGTAATGAGGCCATCCTTTTTGATTGGGGTGCGCTAACTAGACCTTGTCTTCCCTCTCACATTCCTTTCCAAATTACAATACATGTTTGTGGTCGGTACGTTCCTCAAACGCTGATAGATGAAGGTGTGTCTATTAGTATTTTGTCTTCTGTTGCTTAGTACGCTTTGGGTTGTCTGTAGCTTACACCGGTTACACAAAATCTGTTAGCTTTTAACAGAAGAACTAGTCAACCTTTAGGGACCCTCCCTCAGTTTCCCGTAACTTTGGGAGGGAAAACTGTCTTTATTGATGTCATGGTAGTCCGAGACCCCTTGGATTTCGCTTTACTCCTTGGGTGGGATTATGTCTATTCCATGAAAGCTATTGTGTCCACTCTTTTCCGTGTGATATCTTTCCCTCACGATGGAAGAATTGTGACTATTAATCAACTTTCATTCATCGGTCCTGACGGGATTACCTCCCTAAATGGTTCTTGTATGCAGACAGTATTGTCCCCACCACATGTCAATTATGTGGCATTGTCTCCAATGACTTCAACTTCTGATGATTTAGATCCGGTAGTTGACATGGTGATCTCTTCGGTAGGGCTATTGGAGCCTTATCTCCTTACCCTTGTCATGGCCCTCGACATGTGTTCCTTCCAGAGTGATTATCTTCCATCCAGTGAAGATCTCTTGGAATCCATGACCAAGTTTTGTCCCTTGACATGGTGTCCTTCCAGAGAATTATCCTCTTGGAAGTCATGATCAAGAAGAAGCTACGAGCATAGTTTCTCTTCTCTGTGGCAAGCTCGTTAAAAAATGAAACAAAGGTCACGAGCATAGTTTCTCTTCTCTGTAGCAAGCTTATTAAAAAATGAAATAGAGGCCCTGAGCATAGTTCTTTTCCTGTGTCAAGCTCGTTAAAAATGAAACAGTCACCTCTCTTGAACCTTCTTTTCATCCACCCTTCTCCTTTTTCTCATCTACTAGAGAAATTGGTGACAACCTTAAAGTTGGTGAATGAATTGAAGCTTGGGGGGCATGCCTCCAACCTTTGATGATCATTCTGGAGTTAAGACACTAGCTTTTCAAAGATGGGGGCATACCGAGCTTAGTCTTTGTTCTTTCTCATGCTCGTAAATACATGAGAATGCATCCGAGTAGACTTTTATCTCTTTTTCGGACCTGTATGGATACACGAAAAAGGAACCCCCTGGAGTCTCTTTTAAGCTCTTTTCAGACTCTCTAAACATGAAAAGATTGCCGAGTGATCTTTCTTCCTTTCCCACTTGTTAAAAGGTTTTAAAGGGCATCTTTCGAGTGATAATTTATCTCTTTTTCGGCCTCGTGAGACTAATATTATGAAAAAGGACAACATTGGAGTCATATTTAAGTTCTTTTCAGACTCTCTAAACATGAAAAGATTGCCGAGTGACCTTGTTCTCTTCACGCTCGTTAAAGTATTTGAAGAAAACATCTGTTGAGCGATAATTTATCTCTTTTTCGGTCTCATCGGACTACTTTACGAAAAAGGAACTGAGAGAGTTCTCTTTTAAGTGTTTTTCCAGACTCTATAATCATGAAAAACCTTCGAGTTTTCTATCTTTGGACTCGTTAAAACAAACATCGACAGGACGATACGGGATCGAACCCTTACTTCTTCCAGTTCGTTAAATAAAGGAAGAGGGACTTACCGAAGGTGAGTTATATCGAGCATGTGTTACCCTCCTCGAGCTCGTTAAATTAAAAAGAGGTACTCGTCTATCTGGATGGGGGAAAAATTGAAGGAAGCAAGCCAAGTAGTTTTTGAGAACATTACCAAGTAACTCTTAGAGTCACCCTTGAACACGACACTTTGTCTTTGCGCACATATTAATTCGTTGAACCTATGCATTGAACTAATCCTTTGAGTTTTTCTTACTCCTTTGGGTCACCTGACGCAAGTCACAGTGTCCATTGCATCATCATGTTTTGGTCCTTGTCATGTTTCTGTTGTTGTGCCTCAGTGTTCAAGGGAAGTATCTTCCTCGAGAGTCAGCCATCACAAATATCTTGTCTCAATCCCCATGTCAGTCCATGTTCATTTGATCTACCAATTACATCTCTGTGTCTGTTTCGTGTCGTTGATGGGGGATACATCAAGGCCCTGCTTCGACGAGTCTATTCCTATCGACTTCAACACATTATCCAGGAACTAGACTTAGAAAGTAGTTAGTACTTTGGAACTTGCATGCCTCAATGGCAAGCCTCCTCACATTCGACAGTAGGTTTACATCATTGACCTCTGATCAGATGATTCTACGGATGTTCAACTTTGGCTCATCCATTCACATTCGTTGGAATGTACTAGGGTACCTTGGGAATCATTGACATCAATGGTGATCTCCCTCGCGCTTGTTAACAGTTTACATCATTGACCGGTAATCAAGTGGTTTCTGCCATGTTCGACATCAGGATATCTATTCACATGGTTAGATTCGTACTACATCAGGATCGGTAAGAAGACCCTGGGTTGAGTGATCACTCTGATATGTACTTTGCTCAGGTTGCGACGGGGTTTCTCTTGAACAATGACACATATATTGTTACATAGATCTACTTTGTATTGGTCGTGGCTATGTCTTGTCATCTCGTAGATCCACTGTGTATTTTTCGTGGCTACAATCAGTTCAAGTCATGGGAGTATAGATCCACAATGTATTTTCAGTGGCTATACCTTTTATCAATATAATTATGGATCTGCAGTGTATTTTATGGCGGCCATATCTTGCAAGTCTTGATCACCCAAGCATAGGTATGTCTGCCTTGGGTTTGAAGCATGTCATAATATTTGTTGGATGTTTGTGTGCAGCTTCTATCAGGTTCTCCGAGTCCACACTCTTGCTTTAAAGATTTGTAAAGTGTTTCGACCATCATTCTCTCTTATGACCTCACACTTTAGGGGGCATTCTGTTACACATGAAATTTGCACACCTAGGTACCTCACCCTAAGTGTCATAAAGTGTCGTATAAGTGTCGCATACACCTTGACACCATGAAATAACCTATGTCACAATCTCTAGTCAATGTGGAGGAGGGATATATTACATGAAGGCAAAGAAATACTAAGTACACATGAATTATTATTAATATTCATGGAAAATAAATCGATTAAGTGAGAGAATCAAGTGCACATGAATTATTATTAATATTCATGAAAAAGAAAGTAATTAAGTGTGAGGATCCACCTCACATTTGGTTTCATATTTTTTAGGGAAGGTGGAGGATCTCATGGATGGTTGAAATATTTCCTCCTTAAAATCCTTGAGAGATATTTCCTCCCCAAAATCCTTAAGAGATATTTTCTCCCTAAATATCTTAGAGATCCCTTTCTTAGTGGATCTGATGAGAGATTTTCTCCATGGTGGTTAAACCTCCAAATCCTATATAATGAGGGGTTTCCATGGAGGAGGGGGAATGGAGATTGATAATTATACCAAACTTATGATCTCATGAGTGGTATGTCATTTGGATCATTAGCATTCAGTGTGTGGACTGTTTAAGCAAGGGTTTGGACAAGGGGAACTTGATGAAACTACTGCACTCACATCTATGGTTGTAAGTTTTCTTCATTGTTGTTCCTATGAATATAATATGCTTGGCCTATTTCTTTCAATTCTGTGTTTGATATCACATGAATTTGTCTCTAATAGATAGATCTATTTCAAACTAATCTCAGTAGAGTAGGAAGTTGTTTGTACTTTTGTTTGTCTACAGGGTTGATCGAGGAGCGTAAGATTGGAGCTCAACTCAGACCGTGCAGGGAAAAACACCAGTAAAAGGTACTTCTTTTCTCCTTCCTCCTCACACATTAGTTTATCTAGATCTAAAAGGAAGTTAATGACCATGATAAGCATCTTCTGTCTTAAGAGTTAAGAGTCTAGTGTTGGACACACCTACCACACTTAGAGGGGGGGTGAATGAGTGTGGGGCTCTTTTTTCCAAAACTTCCCTCTTGCACAAAACTTATCAATTAGCATTCAACATTTATTCATTATCCATTGTTTTCATTTATAACCAGTTAGATGTAAGCACATATCAACAACATATATCAGCAATATATCATCAACAAGTCATCACCACAATGAACACAAAGAACACAAGATGTATGTACAATTTTCTTTTTTGTTATGGACTTCAATCCTTGGGGTTTATCAGGAACAATTGAATAGAGTACAACTCTACAAGAGCACCAGCTCTATATGCAAGACTCAACTTACATTCTCAGCACCAACTGAGATGAGGAAATAATACTCAACAAATATAAATTTGTCAATAGGTACGTGACCTGTCAGTAGTGCAGCTCGCATGGGAACGCGCCCTGACTCACTACAGCCCGTGTGTGAACGCAACTAGTGTATAATGCAGCATGTGTGTGCTTCTAAGCAACTAGGGTTTTGCTTTTCTTCACATGCTCAGATCCTCTGCAACTTGTAATCACTTTCTCTTCTGTCTTACACTATCCAAACTGACCCAAAGCCAGTCACAACACATCCAAGCTCTCCAATAGCTTGCTCATGCTCCACAATAAATCAATATGAATGCAATATCAATCATGTATAAATAACTAGTATACCATAGCAATCATGTCACTACTAAATCACAAGAGTTTTGCTCACTCCATCAACCAAATCAACCAAATTGAGCCACATCATAGAAACCATACCAAGAATTCCCTAAGCATTCACAATATATCAAACAATAGTATCTATCAAGACAATAATGTAGCCATACCAGTGTCTTAGTGATAGATCTGAGGCCATAGAATGTAGATCTGGAACCTGTCTCATCATCCAAGATCTTGGCACCAGCTCAAACACAAATCTCTATGAGGTTATTCAGTCCACGCTCCCTATACACAGTCAGCCCACTTGTACACTCACCCTATACACAGCCATCCTATGTGTACATGCACCCTATACACAGCCAGCTCGCGTGGGCATCAGAAAATAGGGTTTTATGTGACTCCGAGACTTTTTCCGTCAAGATCTCCGACATTGCCGAAACTTTGATGTGTCCATGAGGTCCTCCTCTCGCTCTCTTCCTCATAATAGATCTTCAATCATGCTTAAGAGATTCACACCAATAAGATTCTCTCACAAGAAGCTCTCCATCAATTCTCCAAAAGATATTACCAAGAAGCTCTCCATTGATCCACAAAAAGGATTCTTACCAAATGTATGTTTTACAAGAAATCCTAGCTTCTTATTTATACTTTCTTCTTCTAGGTCACTTAACCCATTTTTAGGTTACTTAACCCATTTCTAGGTCACTTAACCTATTTTCCTTATTTTAGGGTTAACCACTTTCCATGAATAGAAAGTTCTCCAATACTTTATCATTTAAATATTCCTTCTTGATTTTGTCACTTTACTTTATCATTTAAATAATCCATCTTGATTTTGTCACTTTACTTTATCATTTAAATAATGATTTCTTCTTTTCAAGCACTTTTACTTCTTTAACCTTTTGGGGCTTCAAGCC
>ML794461.1:302365-321757 GCA_009831015.1 Picea engelmannii | reverse complement strand
TGGAGTTCATCCATTTGTGCACCTTATCAACCATGATAAGACACTAATGATTCATCTTTGCATCGATTGGTTTCCACTTGGACATATATCATTCTCATCAAGGGCATCATATCAATCAATTACTTGACATCAATCAATGACATAAATCAAACCAAACCATTTACATATGATCCAACAATCTCCCAAATAATCAAACCATTGGCATCAATGACAACATGATCCAACATCTAGCTCTCAAGAGGAGATCTACCTGTCCACAGGGAGATTTTACTTCAACAACGGGTGCATCCACTGAGGATGCATGGAATAAGAAATATGTTAGGGGTGGGAAGGAATGGACCCCTACATATTGTACAAGTCATGGAAGAACCATTGGCCTGGAGTAAGGTAACTCAGAAGCTGTGAGCAAGTTCCTAGGGAGAGGACTAGTACTAAAACTAGCAAAAATATCAGCAACCTGCATACATATTAAAAATATTTAACTTTTATTACAAAATACAAAATTCAACAACATAAATATAACAAATTTCAGATTTAAACAATATTTAACTGTACACATGATACTTGTGATGCAGGTGACTTTTCCATCCCAGGTGTACATTGCTCGACATTGCTTGGTCCCACAACCTGTAGAAACACAAGAACATTAAAAATTTGAGGATACCATACAATAAAGAAATCACTATGGTGAATTTATCAAATGTGACACATACTTGTGTATGGGGCAGAGCGATTGAGATGGTTGTTTCTATTATTGCATCAATGGTGGAGATAGACATTGATGCATCCATGGGAGTAGAGGGTTTGTTATATGAGAATAGCAATTGAAAAACAACATAAAATATAATATCTATATAAATACACATAATATTATATAAATATAAAACAATGAAGAAAATAGATATGGTTAAGATAATAACCTCCTTCATGAATCTATGTTGTCCACTGACCTCAATAGGCCCATAGAATTTTTTCCCAAAACTTGAGCATATGTGGGGTTCACATGGATGATTGTTATGTCCATGTGCCCTCTCCAAAATGTACTCTGTTGTATGGGGTGAAGCTCCAACCCCTCTATCAATGTCACTGGCAGGCACTTCCCATCGAGATAGTGAAACAAAACTACCATGTTACACTAGGCTCCTATTCAATGATGACATAGCTACCTATACATGTTGCAAGCTCTCTACAACAGGAGTATGTTGGGCAGGGAGGTCAATCCTTCACTTGGGGGTACAAGTACCTAACATGGTATCATTCCTATCATGCTCTCAGTCCTGTGCAGACCCTCAACCCACCCCATGGAAGTCACCAATGTTGAATTAGTTGATATGGTGACCCATAATAAATTATTCCCATAGTTTTCTCAAAAAATATAAAGGAACCTCCATGTTATTGCAGGGAAGTTTATCAAATACCATGTACCACCTATCCATCCAGTTTTGACTAATTTTGGGTGGATGCACTAGTCAATGAAAATGTGTTTCTTGTTTATAGGTGGTTCTTGTCTAGTTCAGGGATCAATAAAAAGAGACATCAATTGTTGTTTTGAGATAGCCAAGTCTCTAACTTGGTTTCTATCTAGTCTAGTGCAGTAAAACACATACATTCTGGCCCTACATTGAGAAATAGAAGTTAATTTCCCTTGGTCACTTGCAATGTACCTCCCAATGACGTCCAATGAAGTGGCCAGGGACTCTATGTTGGGTTCTCACATGCCCCTTAATGTATATAACAATGTTCTCAATGTGGCCAATCCCTCATCAATTTGAGTGTCTATGTTGGGTGGTTGTGGTGGGTTAGTGTTTTGCTTGCCCTGGTCTTCTTGTGGGTGGTTTACATTGTCTCTGGGTTCCATTTTATAATATATGATACAATTGAATAAGGCATTGAATGTAAATTAGGTCAGTGTTTTTTAATTAAAATATAAAATTACAAAAAAAATCAATACATATTTTAAGAAATAAAAAAAAAAAAAAAATCACATTTCTTGTAATTTCTCTACAGTTATTTTTAAAGGGGAAATGTTAGGAAATGTAAGAGGTGAATCTCTCTAAATTTTCTAGATGAGATTTCTCTATAAGATTAAAAATTGCTATAATTTACATTTTTTTAGAATTTATTAAATTATTTGAATAAAACTAAAAATTACTAAATTGGGAGGAAATAAAGAGAAATATTGAACACACCTGGCTTGACTGGGACACAGTGGAAAAATGTTGAGATCGTTCCTCCTTTAAGTTTTCTCAATGAAGGTAAAATTGTGAGCGCAATGTGTGCAAATGGGCATAAATCGCGCCCACGACCCATTAAAAATGGTATGACAGAGGAATGCACACGCTTAGGAACCCGCACGTATTCCTTCCAGTGAACCTGAATAGAAAGATGAGTGGAGGTTCGGGATTTTCCAAACCTATAGAATCAAGAATTCAAGTTTTTTCTTGAGAATGCACACACCTTTCTGTGAGTGTGCGTTCTTGAGAACGCGCGTGCGTTCCTATGAGTGTGTGTTCCTATTGACCCCCTTGCCACTTTTGGTTGACCAAATTTGTGCACACACCTGAGTGCACTCAAGATTTTACACTAAATAAATTATTTAGAGAGGATGTCTTTGTTTCTTACCGTTTCTACTCCTCCAAGTCACTAAAAAACAAAACAAAATGAAATGATGTGCAATCTTTTAGCACCTCCCTGGAAACGATGCTAAAAAGTGGTGGGCCTCAGAATAACAACAATAATATTACTGCTTCTTTAGCTTGTTTCTGTGGTTTTCAAATCGAGGCTCGTACAAAATTTAGAGGTGTTATAATGCAAAGTATATGCAGAGTGCAATGACAACCTACTAGGTCTAAGTTTGATCAAGGGAACTAATCAAATGCATAAAACTTGATTACAACCTATTGAAGGAAATATGAACTAATTTATAAATGAAACTTGATCTAGTTACATGAATGAATATCACATTAAACTAAAAAACAACTAATCTATATGCAGGAAAGAAAGATTAATCTAATTTCATAATTAAAAACACACTAAGTTGAAAAGGGAACTAACCTAATTGCAATAAAAAAAATTGATTTGTTGCATGAAAGGAAATGAATTTAATTGCATGAAAACAAATTAATCTAATTTCATATAACCCTTGATTCAATATCATAACGTATTGTTATCTTATTAACAAATGTTATTTTGGGTATGTGTTATATTCTTTGCATGGCTAGAATTATGTGTTATTTTTTTGGCAGTTTTTTTTGCGTTTGTTTTTGGGTGTTTTTTTGGCACATGGTTTTCGTCAATGATTTTCTATTTCTGGTTAAGGAATTAGGGTTGTTGACTAATCTAGGTTATTGGATTAGGGTTTTGGATGCTACAGGATCCTATATGTATATTGTATTGTAAACAATGTATGATGTGAATGAATATATAATATGTTGGTTTTCCCAGTTTGGGTTTCTAGGGGAAAAATCATTGTGTAATGTGTGTATTTTCCATTGTATATTTTTTGTTCTTTTATTGAAAAATGTTTGCAGTAAAATATTGTATAAGGTTAAAATCTACATGTTAACCTCATAAAAATATGTGCAAGAAATGCAAGAAACTTCAACCCAAATTGTCCTACAGGAAGTTTCTGCATGACCTTTAACAATTATACAGAAACTGTAACAGTCTTACAGGAATTTCTACAAGATGGTGAGAAGAGGAGTAAAAATCTTGTTAACTTATTATAAACTATTGGCAAAGCCAAATCATGATGCAATAAAGTGTATATGAGGTTTATAGCCCTGAAAAAAATGCTCCTAAGCATTCCAATGGAATTGCAACCACTTTTATAGGAAGCAGGCTAAAAATTACAAGTTACTAACAGTTGAAGTATGGGTGAAAAACTATAGTTATAAAAATATGTGCATATCTATATAATTCTATGAGAAATATTAATAAAATGAAATACAACAAAATGAAATGAAAAATAAATAAAGCAAGAATACAAAAGGGTCCTTGAGAACTCTTGAGTGGGCCCTACCCAAGCAACATAAGGAAGCTATGAAAACACTAATGAGATGGAAACAAAAACATTATTATTAAGCAATAACAACTATTACATTAGGGAGAAAAACTCCAAGTCTTCAAAAATCTTTTCAACAAAATACTAGAATGTAGTATTCAGATCTTTGTTTTTCCTCCCTTTGTTCTTCCTATTGGGGGTTTATTTATACAACTATAACTCTACCTTTCTCCTTGAATTAAGGAGGGAATATGGGGCAACACATCCTCCTTCGGTATAATGGTTATCCTTCATATTTTTCAAGTTTAAGTCCGCAAATAGTGGTCATAAATGCACTGGCGGCGCATCTGGACATAGGTGGGGACAAGGTCCTTGATTCTCTCCTTGTGTTGTAATCCTCCAGTTCTCGTGGATAGTTAGACATGCTTTATTTGTTCTACACACACACTTCATCATGGATATTAAACAAAAATATTACCATTACTCATTAAATTCCATCCTCAAAACTATTCATTTAGACAACTTGCAAAATATCCACAATTACTATTAAACATGGTCAATTAAGGTAGATTTTAGGTGCATTATAATCAAAATTGTCTCTGTGATGGGCCCTTTATATAGGAAATATTATCCCTATTTCCTATGTATAACTAAGGAGATGATGTCTCGAGGCCCTCAGGTTGCATACATGGAGTACCGAGAGACAGTTTGACTAGCAGTGTCTGTTAAGTTTTTACTGTTGTTATTAGGTTATTTCCAAATTACATGAGCATTCAATGCATTTCCAAAACAAAAACATAAAAATGATCACTGAAAGAAACACAATCACAAGGCATGTATCATTTTATCCTAGGAAACCCTCATGGGGGAGAAAACCCAGCAAAAGCTTCCTCAATAATAGATTTACAATACAATGCCAAGACTAAGACCAAAAAACCAAGAATAAATTAAGACTGAGCATGCGCCTCTCTTCTCCTTCCTCCTGCAAATGCAATTGCCTTCAATATATACACACTAGATGAGTGAGTGTGTGAGTGAACAAGTGAGGCACCATCCTCACATATAAATACTAGTTGAGGAGGCACTAGGGTTATGTCTCTTCACTTGGTGTGGCCGACTTCTTCTAGAAGTGGTTAAAAACACTTCATAAACATTAGGGTATGAATTTACAAATACCACCATACAAATATGGTTTGACCAATCCAACAAAGGGGATTTTATCTTATACAAGACCTGACATGATCAATCCGCAAAAGGGGATTTGATCTATTAAATAATAACTCAAATATAATTAGAATATTCTTCGAAGTTACAATATTTCAACAATGTCCACTTGAACAAACAAAGGATCACCTCACCACCATAGATCTCAAGTTCATCATGATGGTATCCACCACGTCAACTTGCTTCCAAAAGAAATTGGTTCTTTCTCCATGAGGTACAAGACAGGAATTATGGTGAGTGTCATTTCAATATTTGAGGAATTTGAGTTTGTTTCATTTAAATATGCTTTTGATTATGTAACATCTGCTTGGAAATTATGCTCTTTCCTTGTTTCAACTTGGTGGTAATTGACATTGTGCCCTAGTAAGTGGTCACCCTTAGGGATGGGTTTTCTGCAGGGAGGTCCCCTTGAAAATCCATCATGTCATTCATGTTGATACTTACCATTTTTCACACTTCTTCCCCTCGCCTCCTCATCTTTTTGTATTTTTGGGTGTATTGACCCAAGAAGGGATTGTCCCTAATTTCATGGGAAGAAGGAGATGAAGTCCTAGAGGTAATGTAGCTTGAAAAAGATAAAATCCAAATCATAACCTTCCAAATGCTCTCCCAAAGAGGTCTTGAGAACAATGGAATTTTTCTCCTAAAAAATCAAATACATGCAAAGCAAACACATATATATAAATGTCTCACTTGTTGAGGGATCTACACAAAGTGCGTTACAAGCTATATTTTACCCCCATGGCACTCTGTGTACCTATCCCTTCAAGTGACATTGTGGTATTTACCCCCAAGCTTTGTTTTACCCCCAAGGAGTACCCAATGTTTAGATCTTAATTAATTAATGGAAATGAATGGGTTTGGAAAAAGGATGCATTGAAAATGAAGGTGCAACACACCCTCTACAAAGGAACCCATAAATGAGACACTACGATCCCTTGTATGTCATGAAACCCATGCAAAAAAGTATTTTCCCCATCCATATCACCTTCTCCACGTGACTTAGAGAGGGGTACACCTGGGATACACTCCTTGGCTTGAAGAATGATCCACCCAATAGGTCACCTTTTCAACCCTCCCATACCTAAACTTGGCAAATCACATAGGGTCTTTGAGCACTTGTTTAGTTTGATGAGGTGGTTTTTGATGCACATGATTAGGTGGCTCTTTTATTGATTTGATTTACTTATCATGATGCATTTGACTTGATATCCTTGGAGGGTGTATTCATTGTCTTTGTAGGACCTTTCTTGGTGGACATATTTGGAAGAACAAGCCTAGCTTGGGCTTCCCTGGGGCTTGAAGCCCGCATGTTGGATACCATGACCCACACCTTGGGAAACAAATGAGGATGAATGTTTCCTTTGGAGGAAAAAGAAGAAAATGTGGAGGACCTCACACAACCCCTTCTAGCCCAATGTTTTTCCTTTGGAAGCTAAAATGTCACATTTGGAGGGATTGATGTCACCTTAGGGCTAGGGTTTTGGGTGATGCAGGTGTTGATGATTAACACTTGGAATTTTGAGAGTGGAGGAGCCTCACCTTTATGGAGAATGTCCTAGCGTTTGGGAATAAGGCCTTTGGAGGACGACATTCCATCTCCAATCTCAACGTCCAACTAGAAGTGCCAAAACGTCACCCCTCAAGGGGATGATGTCATGTTTTAGGGTTTTTTATGTGAAATTTTTAAAGTTAAAATTAAATTTATGATGTAAAAGGAAAAAAAAAATGGAAACATCTCCCTTGTTTTTTGGTTTACCCTAAGTTAAGTGGACAAATTTTTTTTAGGAGATTTGTATAAATAGAGATCAAGGTCTTGTCATTTTATGATAGCTCTCTCACTAGAGAGAAGACATTCTTGGCTGAAGTTTTCAGCCCTC
Source organism: Picea engelmannii (assembly GCA_009831015.1). Taxonomy (NCBI): domain Eukaryota; kingdom Viridiplantae; phylum Streptophyta; class Pinopsida; order Pinales; family Pinaceae; genus Picea; species Picea engelmannii. The sequence continues at coordinate 314,650 of ML794461.1, read as the reverse complement.
TTTGGGAAAATAAATTTCTCTCTCTTGTGAAAATTTTTGGATGCTATGTTGTCTATTGTGGAGATAAAGTGGTTTTCTACTCTTATTGGAGGTTTTTCTTGGCATTTGGATGATATTTCTTGGTAAATTAGAGTTTTGTCTTGCTATCATTGAAATTTGTAAGGAATTTTCTACAATATTTGGTAATTTCTTCTTGTTTGAACTTATTCTTGTCTTTAAACCCTTGGAGGAGTATAAGGGCATACACCCTCCACCAAGTTCATTTTAATTTCTATTGGACAATTCATTTTCCAAGGGTTGCTAGGAGAAGTACAAGGGTGTACACCCTCCTAGTTTTAGTCTTCTAGGTCTTGCATACTCTAGGGAGTAAAAGGGATTACACCTGTAGAGGAGTTTCAAACCTATCCTTAAACCAAAGACTCCATAACCCATTGGCAAGGAAATAATCAATTTTTTCATTGGAGAAATAAATTACTTGCATTGGAATGCATGATTTTACAAGATATTGAATTTATTTGAAGCATAATCAATTCTTTGCCTTAATAGCTTTCTTGCGCCACTAGGGAATTTTTATTGGTAAAGGATATGTTATTTCTGTTATAAACTTTATGCTACAGCCATTAGATCTGCAACAAACTCATTCAAACTTCTTTCTCTTACTCACTATTCACTCATCAGAAATTGCTAAGAAATTGCCATAATAATCTACTAATCAATATGCATCTTTTGGGTGGTTTACTTGTGATTTTTGGTGGTTGAATCTTGCTTCTGTAGCAATTGTTTTCTACAGACATAATGCTTCCCTAATACATTGTTGATAACATCTTTTTTCAGCCCTATTTTACCATCAAAAGTTGATTTTAAGCATTTGAATACTATCTACATGTTTTGGTCTTAATTATCCAATAATCATTTGAAGAATTTAATGGTTAATTATGAAGATGACATAACTTACTAATTTTTTATATAAATATGATATATGTTGCAGATCTGGGAAAACAAGATTATCTTGTTGATTCCCCTTATGTTTTGAGGCTTTTATTACAATATATTGTCTTGTTTTCGTGTCCTAACATTGTTTTGTAGGGACACAACCTTGGCAACCATCTTTCACCTTCCTAGACCTCTTTTCCAAGTCTCAAAACCTTTCTTGACTTTGACCATAGTGGTGTCCTTCTCTTTTCATCATTATCCCATTGCAATTTCCCTAGGGCCACCTGAGATTCCCCCCTCGTGGTGATTTTCATCATCACTAAAGTGAGGGTAGTACCTATATGAGGTGACAGTGGGTAGGTATTCCCATAGTTGTCTCACCTTTTTAGATTGGGTTGGGATTTTCCCAACCTACAATATGTGTCAATCCATGCAATAACATTTTTGTGCCACTGTCGAGGAATATTTTGAATCCTCTTTCGTGCCCTATTGACACTTTGGCAGGCTTTGATCCCAAATCATTTTCCTGTAAGCTTGCCTAGTGACTCCATTTGAGGGAAGTTCCCTTTTACTTTTTGATAAAATTTTCATAAAGTTCATCTGGAGACTCCATTGAGGTATTACCCTAAGTAATGGAGCCATGGCCTCACAGGACTTACCATGGGCATTCCATAAGGTGTACCCTTCTTTTGATGTTCAGAGTAACCCTGGATATCCAAATCATTCCTCTACACAGTGGAGGGCATGTTTCCCTAAATTTAATGGTGATCCAGCTCTAGCAGTCACCCATGTCATGAATTATATGAGGTATGCTTCAAGTTTAAATGTGTTGCATGAAGATATGCTGATGAAATTTTTTGTATATTCTCTAGAATCAAGTCAAAGGAGATGGTTTGCACATCTTGTGATCCAAAAAGTATCCCATATTCTACAAATATCATTGAATAATTTCTTCGGCATTATCGGCCATCTACTCAAAATTTGCAAGATACTTCCCAAGAGTTGAAAGACTCTCTTTATAGAAAAGATTTTCTAGTGTATGATGAAACAATAAGTGACGACTGGAAAATTGAAAAAGAGTATCATCCACCCACTTTAGAAGAGGTGTTGGAAGAACAAATCCATGAAGAAAGTTGTCAAGAAAATATCAATGATGAAGACCCATATGAGACATCGATTTCCATTATCTCTCTTGATGAAAGTGAAGTTATCCTTCCTCTCCTTTCTCATGCAAATGAAGATGAAGAAATGATCAACATAGATGACGCAGATGATTTTGTGAAGGACCTATCTGACATGGTTGATCAACATGTTGATGATTTCATACAGGTTGGGAGATGTAGATGGGATGTGGGTTGATTCATTATTGACATATATCCCATTTACAACGTTGAAGGTATCCCTCAAGCAAAAGGGGTTGAGTTTTCATCTTCAGAGGATTGGTATTCATGCACATATGATTCAAATGTTTGGTATCCTGATGATGATATGGTCACTGTTATAAGCAAAATCTATCCGTACGGACAGATACGACCTATCTGGCTATGAAGCCGGTTACAGCCTCTTTGATAGCTCGGCATGAGGCAGAGACTACCCGCACCTTAGGTGGTCCTTCGCCTGAGGCGGTAAAGAAGGGGAAAAATAAAGGTGAAAGACTTACAAGAAGTAGTTCTCAGGACCACCCACCCTGGATGTTATCCTTCCTTAGCTTCCTGGATGGCCAAAATGGCCTGGGGGGGTGAAAATTATGGACAATGGGACGAAAATGAGCTCGCTGATTTTTAGGACAGCGAACTAAATAAAGGGGACAATGAGTTGTTCACTTCCTTAAAGAGTTGGAAACTATCCCAGAATGGGTCGCCGGGATAAACCGGTATCCTGGGTAATTAACCAATGAATGCCTTGAGTAAAAGGGTGTGAAACAAGGGTGAAAAGGGGGCTTAAAATCTAAAGTCAAGTACTTTTAAATGGCTGTAAATTGCGAACAACAAGCTGTTTGAAGCTTTCAAGGCAGGGAAACAAGCCCAGAATGGCTTGATACCCCCCGGGGTGACCCGGGAAGTGATCCCAGAAGGTTGTTAAATAAAAAGTGGGCTGTAAAAGTGGATGAACAAGCTGTTACAGCTATGATATAAGGGAAATTATTCACAACTTCAATTTACGTTCGTGAGTGAAAAGGTGGACTGACGAAAGGTTGACTTTAAAAGTATTTTATTGGTCAATTTTTGTTTTTTAACACATGCCTTGGCCACCACACTGTTTTGAAGGTTATCTCGATCAGGGAAACACATCCCAAAACTGTGCCAACCAGTATAATAAGAGTAGTTCTAGCAGACCACGGTGGTTAGGTTGAAAGTGACCCATGCAGTTCAGAGAAGCAGGGATTAGGCACTTCTCGTCACTAGCGCTTTCAGGCTCTTAAAGCCGCTTGGATGGAAGAAGGATACCTGCGAAAAGGAAGAGGCTCAGGACCCCCCTAAAGAGGGTTTTTGCTAAGCTTACCCAAGCATAGTAGCATTCCAACCGAGCTAAGCTAATCAATTCCTTGACCGTGTGGTACTAAGGAAAGACCACTCGACTTGTACTAACTAGACAACTTCCGAGGGGCTCCCGATGAAGACTCCCTAGCTTTGACTCTTAATATCCTACGAAATTGAAATTGCATAAAATGAAATACTAGGCCATCCATGTGAAGAGGTCACGTCTTTCTTTCACAAGTGTGCCTCCTGGTTACTGAATTTGAAATCTATTTAAAACTATATACATAAAACAAGTAAATAGATAGGTGGCATATATGTCACGGCTAGATAATATGTATATGTAAATATCTAAATAATATAAGTTTTTTGTTTTCTATATATGGGGCAGACCCCTGAATTGTTTTCAAGTTTTTTGTGCGGCGTTTTGCATGTATTTAGCTTGTTGATTTTGCATGGGCCCTTTTAGGGGCAGCCACCTGTAGATTAGTGAGCGAAAAGTGATACAATGAAAAATATAGCAAGATTAGGTAATCACAACATGACAATTACACCATTCAACCCAAAGGAATGGGTTGAGGCTCTTTGCGAATGACAAAGCCACCATATGCATGAAAGCCCCAACTAACTCCTTGTATGGGGATTGGAAATTTAATGTTTGAAATATAAAAGTTGTGATGGTTATCTACACAAGTATTAACCAGATTTTTTACATGAATTCACAAGTGAACCATTCAAAATACCTACACAAATCAAACATATAAACATTGGTATGTGTATCAGAAATTTTTGGAGTGAGTGCAAGTGATAATTAAAGTGTATATAAGAGTGATTGGATAGGATTTACTGATTGAAATGTGTGTTTTTCTTCGCTGCTTTGCTGGCCCCTTTGCCTCGAACAGGTCTCTAGGTGGTCCCCAACCGCTTAAAAGAAGTAGAGTGGGTGACCAGTTGTATCCTTGCATGCAAAAAACGAAATTTTAGTATTTATGCATGGAAAAAACTAAAATAAACATACCAGAAAATTACACATAAGAAATATATAACAACCAACTAAGATGGTTGTCCCGTGGGGGGGAATTGACCAAAATGATTGATTTTCCTGTTTGGGACAGCAAGGTTAATGGTAAGAAAACATAACAGAAATATACATGAATGAAAAAATAAAGAAAACAAGTATGGACAGCCAGCTAAGAGGTCTATTTAAGGGTTCTCCTAAGGGGCCCTAGGACTCCCAGCCACTAGCTAAGGCTGAAAACAATTGAATACTTTAGAAAATCTTCACTAAAACACGTTAAACAAATTAAACCAAGTTGTTAGAAGATGAAAGTAAGCAAGTTAAACCCAAGGAAACAACAACAAACACCTATCTAACCAATCCCTTCTGGAGATAGCTAACATAACAAGCATTTACCCCTACCCCTCAACCCTTAACCAACAAATGACACATCCAACAACTAAAATTCAACAAGTATCACACACACAAAGAGTCTTATAAATTCCAGTAGAGATTTGTTACTATATTCATCCTCCCATTTTACAATGCCAACCCTCTTATTTATAAAAGAGAGGTGAAGGCTTAGGGTTAGGTCACAAGACACTTGTCACTTTTGGAAAAGTGACAAGTGGGCCAACCCTAAAGTATTTTTGTCTTTTTACAAAAAGTAACCTTATCCTAAAGGCATCTTATCCAAAAAAGAATCTTTATCCTAAAAGGGAACCTTATCCAAAAAGGGGATCAAATCAAATTTGACTTGACCCTTCAATTACATAGTAATTACATGCCAAAAGTAAATCATGCAAGAGTTTATATTAAACAAAGCCATTTTTCATAAAATGACAAAGCTTGATATGCCACATCACCATCTGCCTTGGGATTTGTGCCATCCCAAAGGCTCTTTGACTGCTTCCATTTTTTGCAGCTGTAGGTGAAGTGTTTTAGGAGAATACCCGACCATCCATGGCTGTCGGATTCATCGGAATAAAGCCCCAAGGTGTGGGGAATTGTTGAGTTTATTTGGAGGGAAAGGCGACTTTGGGATTTTGTCATTGTAAGTAAGGAAATGCCCATTGTTCAGGCACTTTTCAGACCTAATTATGGCTCCCCTTTGCTGCCTAGAAGTTTCCCTATGAGCTGGCTAAAACATGGTTTCGATTTGGGCTTGTTTCGATAAGAGGACCCCTTGGACCTGAACTTTGAGAGGCTCTTCCTCTATACCAAACATCCACAAAGATTTTATTTACTGTTCCCATTCTGTATCTCTATCCACTACCTTTCTGCTTCCTTTCGTTTGGTGCAAATCCGACTCTGGATGAGTGAGATATGGCCCCGGGAAGGTACGTGGAAGGAGCCGACCAATAGACTGATCATGGAAAGAATTTGAAGTTGGGGTAAAATTCTGGGTTGGACACTAGAATTGACAGGCTTCTACAGGCCTGTATACCTGTAGCTGAAATGGGTTTCCCTCACTAGGCCCAATTTGACCTCGGAGGCCCCCAATTAGTCCTATTTCCGGTGCATGCTTGTGGGGCCAAAATTGAGTCCCTGTCGCTCTGGGACATGTCACTGAAAATATGGGATGGATCTACTGAGGTGAATGTCATGGATGTATTCTAGACTTCGCCCAGGTCGTTTCGACTATTTACGAGCGAAAATCCACCTCCGTACCGGGAAGTTATGCAATTAAAACGTCCAATAACTCTTAGGGGAGGAGAATTTAAATTATACTATATAGTTAAATTATATAAAATAAAATTTGTTAAAATTTTATAACTTTATTATATTTTTTAATAATGATTTTATTCCATATATATATATATATATATATAACATATATTAATAATATATATTAAATATATATAAAAATAGAACAAAAATTAAAATTAAATAATAAATTAAAAAAATTTAAATCACAAATTAAATTATAAAAATTAAAACTATATAATAATTTAAATTTAAATTAAAACAAAAATTACAAAAATTCCCTCCCGAGCCTTCGCCCTTGGTCACATGGGAGACCAGGGCATGGCCTTACCAAGCCCACAAGGTAATTGGAGAAACGGAGGAGGTGGTCGCGTGGGGATTTGGGGAAGAGTGGTGGTCGCGTGGGGGTTTGGGAGGAGAGGTTGGTGGCTGGGCGGAGTAGTTTCCCGCGCAGAGGCGGAGGTAAGGTGGAGTGGAGGAGGGGGAAATGGAGGTAGGTGGAGGAGGGAGTGGTAGAGGGGCGTGCGCGGGGGTAGAGGACTGGTGTGGAGGGGGAGAAATGGAGGTGAGGGCCGAGGGGGAGGTGAGGGCGCACGAGCAGAATGCATGTAGGAGGAGCAGCATGGGGTTAAGGAGGGAGGCAGGCCAAAATGGAGGTTGTGGTTTTGAGGAGGGTGCACGCAGGAGGTCGAGAGGGAAAATGGGAGAGGAGGCTGCGTGATCAGAGGTGGAGGTGGTGGTAGTTCCCAGGTGGTGGACGGGTGGCCAGCCACCTCCAAAAATTAAAATTTTTACAACTATAGGCAAAGCGGGTTTTTTACCAACAGAATGGATGGGAGGTTTTGGGTTCAAACCCCATGCCTTCCATTTGGATTTCTGGGAATTTTTTTGATCTTTATAGGCAAAGGAGAAGGGGGAGGACTGGGGTTCAAAGCCCAAGGCTTCCTAGTGACATGCCCAGGCCTGCAATTTCCAGCAAATAACTCCATAATTAAAAATCTAAAGGAGCCATGGAGGCTTGGGCCATGTGCCCAAGAGGGGTTTGAATCCCCTCTCCTTTGCATCTTTTACACACATACAAAAACCTGAACTTAGCAACCAACAAGAAACTAATTCTGAACTAGCAGCCAATACCACACTTGAACCAGGCAAATAAACATCAATTTGAAGAAAAATACAAATTCTTCATGCAGGATCTCAAGACAACCATCAAAATCTTCCTTAGTTTTTCTGGAAATAAGATTGATGGGTTACCTGGTTAATTGTTTGGATATTTTTTCATGGAAGTAGGCTGCCCACTGCAAAGTTGTAGCTTCTGTCATGAAAACCCTCCCCTGCTACCATGAATTTATGTTGCAGAGCTCTCCCCCTTTGGTGAAATTGTCAAATGGCTTGGAAGAGGGGAGAAGGGTGAGTTTTGATTTTTTCAATTTAAAAAAAAAAAACCAATTTCCCAAAATTTTGCATGAGGCTACGTGCCCCCTCCCACATTTTCCAATTTTCTGAATATATTTTAAAAAATATTTAATTAATTTTTTAATATTTTTTGGAAAAAGTGCAAGTCAAAGTTTGACTTTGACTTTGACTTTGACCCTGTCGTAGTTGACTTAGCCCAAAAATGTTGCCTGGTGAAACGGAGTCGGAATCGGACGCAAGTCATATCATTGGAAAGGTCTCGACGAGTCCATCAGGAATATGTCATCTCCAACTTGAGATAATTCCACCTCAGTCCTCAAATTTGGCCCGGAACAGTGGCCACTTAAAACCCCTGACTTCCTGGTGGGCCCACATGACACCCAATCTTGCAAAAGGTGCCAAATCGCCATATGATATCCAATCAAGGAAAATGAGGTACCATCGGAAAGGTATCGATGAGTGATTCGATGAGGAGACAATATATTTTTGTGTCGAGGTCATTTATGACCGTCTTATCTATTATGAAACCCTGCCATGTGAGCTGGCAGACCCCTTTTTGCCTAAAATCATTGACCAACTTGTGACAGCTCTAATCGAGCCATATGGGGTCAAAATGAGGCAAATGAGATGTTGTTGGAAAGATGTATGAGTCTACTATAGCGTGGCATTGCTCAATATCTGATTTATAACTCTTTACCCACCAATTTTAAATCATGAAGCACTGCAACCAATTTGGTGTCCAGAAGTGATCATGAGCTTGTGAAAGCTCGTTCTTACCAACCGAGGGCCGAAACTAAGCACGGGATATACCATTGGAAAGGTCTCACACTTACCTACACCATGTATGGGTTTGATTTCCCTTTTAAGACCATAATCTAAATAGAATCATACCAAGAAGTCACAGCTATTGGTTTTGGCCGTTCGAGTGATGTTGACTTTGAGTCTCTCGTATGGGGTCATACTGACTCAGAATCAAGCTCGTGATAGCCTGTTGAAAATTTTGTCCTGATTCCTACCACATGGGAGTGTTGTATTCTTTGAATCAAACAGTCTTGACATGAGTAAGAAATGTCATGGGAAGGCCCACAACTCCCTGAAGGCAACCAACTGATACTCTTTCAAGGGCAGAGGCCATAGTAACTATGACCCCCGCCACTATCTTTGATTGGAACCATAGCACCGAGGGGAATTTATGGAGAAGTAACTGTGTAAAACACCATGTGGAGCCCAGAGTAGATTTTTGGGTCAACATTCTTGGCGTCGGAGGGGAATTGCCTTCCAAAGCATGTCGAACAATGGGATCACCTGCGTGACAGGCGGGAATACTCGGTGGAAATTCATACTTTCAAAGTGACCGATGTGGGTGAGGGGGGAATTCGACTGTAGTATAAGGACCATTTTTCACATTAGGGATAACTGAAGAATGAAAGTGGTGCAGTAAAGATATACAACAGAATTTATACTGAGATTCACATAAGATAGAAGAATGGAAATAATGACCCGGGTTTTGTTGAGTAATGTGGCCCAAGTGACACGGGTCCCTCACCCAGATTATGGATTAACTGTGAGAATTGAGGCTTAAGGTGAACCTTGGACCAACACAAAGTCTCATGCATACCTTCGATTCTCGACACACAAACAAGCAAACGGGAATTTTTTAAATCAGCGACCCACCGGAGGAAAACTAACAAGCAAACCAGTCAAACAAGGGAATACAGAAATATAAAAAACCTGTGGCAGTAGATGCTGAAATCTCAAGTGCTCATAAGTGATGGAACTTTGTAGGAAAATGATCATTTCTTGGAGAAATCAGATTGTAAGTGGTCAGGTAAAGTGCAGTTGCAATCACATAGCTATGTAAGCCATCATGCCATCATGGTTTTCAGCTTCACCAGAGAATGATATGCTACCTCCTTAGACTTTCCCTGCTGACTTTGATGAAATAACAACCAGATTTACTCTCATTTAAGATGACTTTAAGACAGAGTTTCCCCAAAACATCAAGTATGGTAAAATGGATTCTAGGAATCTAGTATTTTCACGCAACCACCCAATAACAAGGACAATATCCTTCGTATTGAACACTAGAAAAACCCAAAATAAGGCAACCTACAACGTTAAAATGAAAAAGACCAACGCATGGAAAAATCAAAGAAGGGACTATACTCCAAAATCGGAACCAAACCAAGAAAGACTCAATAGTTGAAACTAAGGGAAAAAGGGCTCAAGACTGAAACCATGGGGAAATATACAAGCATGAAAAGGCAACAGCAAATACATACAAGAAAGAGAATCAACAACATTGAATAGATACAAACAAGAAAAGAACGAATGGTGACTTATGTACAAGATGATGAGGCCTCTCAGGAGTAAAAGAACTTTAGGTGACGACCATTCATGGGGAATTGAAGTGGTTCGCCATCCAAGGTTTTTAATCTGAAAGAATTTGTCCCTAAGACCTCGTATATTGTGTAAGGACCCAACCATAATGAATCAAACTTACGATGTTTGGATGGGGCCTCATGTGCTTTGTCCCATAATAAAACATCATCTCCTACTTTGTAATTTACCATTGTGGCTCTTTTATCGAAGGAATGTTTAACAATGTCTTGCTTCTTTTGGAGGTGTTGGAATGCGACCTTTCTTACCTCTTCTAATTCGAGGAGTGTGTCTAAACGATGTTGTAAGGGTTGGAAATCATCTTCGGCCTCAACGATAGCCAACCTCAAGGCTGGAATTTGTAAGTGAACAGGTAGGACAGCAGGAGCGCCATACACCAGAGTGTAAGGACTTTGACCTGTTGTTGTCTTTGGAGTTATATGATCAGCCCATAAAGCAAAGTTTAACTTTGTGTGCCAATCACGCTTGTTATCCTTGACTGTCCTCTTAAGGATCCGAATCAGATTTTTATTCGTTGATTCGGCCAAACCATTACCTTGGGGGTAATAGGTGGAAGATCGAAAAAGTTGGATGTCGTATGTAACACCAAGGTGTAACATGACATTAGACATGAAAGCTGATCCATTATCAGTTAATATCTCGGTAGGGGTCCCAAAATGGGATAAAATGTTACGTTTAACGAATTCTACCACTTGTTGACTCGTAGCATTCCTAAGAGTGATTGCTTCAGCCCACTTTGTAAAGTAGTCTGTGGTTGTTAAGATGAATACATGACCAGCGCTGGACGATGGTGAAATTGGTCCAATAAAGTCCATGCCCCATCTTGCGAAAGGGACTTGGACTTCAATATGTCTAAGAGGTAAGGCAACTAACTTTTGCTTCCCAGTGAAGTGTTGGCAAGCTTCGCATTTTTGAACAAGTAAATGGGCATCTTTCTGGAGTGAAGGCCAAAAGTAACCTACATGTAGAACTTTCATTGCAGTAGTTTTGGCTGAAAAGTGACCTCCACAAACCCCAGAATGGCATTGTTCAAGTGCCATTTGGGCTTGATCAGGAGTCAAGCATCGTGACAAAACCCTATCAAGGTTTATTTGGTAAAGGATTTGGCCTTGTAAAACATATCGGACAATTTGTAAATGAAGTGTTCGTTTGGGTTTAGTATCCATGTCCGGTGGGAAAACACCATTGATCAGGAAATATATGATAGGTCTGTACCATGGTTGTGAGGCTAACTCAATTTCGTTAACCAGTTCTTCGAAAGCAATCAAGTCATCTATTTGAGGTGGTTCAACTATGACCGAGGGATGGGATCGGGTTAGCAATCCAGCCAACCCTGTCCCCCTAATGGTTTTCGTCGGCTTAATTTCCAAGTCATACTCTTGCATGCACATGATCCATTTGGACCACTTACTATGCAATTCGGTTTGATTCAAAGCAGTGACTAAGAGAGAGGTAGGTATAAAAACCTAAACTTTATGGCCTTAGATGTAATGTCGAACTTGTTCCAATGCTTTATACAAGGAATAACCATGTTTCTCCAATGGAGAATAATTCAGTTGGTGGGGTTTCAAATTTTGGCTCATGAAGGTGATTGGCCTAAGATTTTCCTCATGATCCTTTTGCAACAAGATTGCATAAATTGTCTCCTCTGACGAATTAGTGTACATGACAAATTCTTTAGAGGGATCAGGACTGACTAACAGAGGGGGAAAAGCAATGGCTTGCTTAATGGATTCAAAATCCTGACGGGTAGGAGGGTCCCATTTGAACCGAATGTCTTTCTTCATAAGCTGATTTAGAGGTTTAACTACTTGAGAAAAATCAAGAATGAAGCGTCTCAGAAAATTTATCTTTCCAAAGAAAGATTGCATTTCCTTTTTATTGGTAGGTAAGGGAAGCTTTTTGATTGCTACCACTCTCCCAGGATCAACTTTTACACCTTCTTGAGAGACGATGTGACCCAAAAGTTTTCCCTCCGTAACACCGAAAATGGTCTTCTTAGGATTTAAAGATATGCCAAACCTACGAAATCTAAGGAGAACCTACCTAAGGTGATCAAAATGAATACTCCGTTCTTTGGAAAAGACCATGAGGTCATCGAAGTAAACAACAATGATCTTACCCAATAATCCTCTGAAAGCAATGGCCATGGCACATTGAAAGGTGTTCCCAGCATTAATCAATCCAAAAGGCATCTTGTTATATGTATATGTGATCCAGGTGGATATCGGGGACCACCCACCTTTTCCAAATGGCTCAAAACAGTTTTCTGGCCATTTTGGCAATTTACTATTTTTAGCAGGTTTTCACTTCCGGGGCCATTTTGAGGGCCTAAATGAAGTTTTTTCGAGATCG